>APFE030174816.1:37960-114580 GCA_000404065.3 Pinus taeda | reverse complement strand
TCTTGTGGCCTACAAATTGTGGCCACCCATCAGTAATTACTTCTCTGGGTAAGCCATATCGCACAAAAATTTCAAAAAGCAAATTAATCATTGTTTCTATTGTTGCTCTTGGTAATGCTACTGCCTCCACCCATTTAGTCACGTATTCTGTTGCAACCAATATATATGATTTATGATTGGATGGTGGGTTGATTGGTCTGACAAAATCTAACGCCCATCGCTCAAAGGGTTCTATGACCAGTTGTGGATGTAGGGGCATCTCATCAGATTGGCCAGGGTGCTCCATCCTTTGGCAACTATCGCATGCCTAACAAATTTCTTAGCATCCTTAAAAATCGTGGGCCAGTAGTAGCCCATTTTCAAAATTTTATGTCCAATTTTGCGGTCTACAAAATGTCCACCGCAAGCTCCATTGTGGCAGGGTTTTAGGATATCATAAATTTCGTCTTCCCTGATACACCTGCAGATGTGCATATCGGCCCCTGTGTGAAAAAGGTATCCTCTGATCCAGGAGAACTGAGTGTTGCGCTGCACTATTATTTCCTTTCTCTGGGTGTCAGATGTTTGGGCAGTTTTCCCACTACTAAATAATTCGCCACATCTACGTACCATGGTTTTTTATGGCCACAGCAAATAGGTGTTCATCTAGGAACTAATCTTCTACCGCCATTGCATCGTCTATTCTTGGCACTCGGGAGAGGAAATCTGCCACAAGGTTTTCCCTCCCTAGTCGATCCTTTATAGTTATGTCAAATTTCTACAAAAGTAGTAACGAACATGTCATTCTTCTATTTGTAATGGGTTTATTAGCTAAATATTTGATATCAGAGTGATCAATATACAGAACTACAGGGTATCCAATTATATGGTGTCTAAATTTGTTAATAGCATAAATAACAACTAAAAACTCTTTCTCTATTACTGTGTAATTCAACTCAGCAGGAGTTAAGTTTTTGCTAATGTGATATATAGTGTAGGGTTTCTTGTCTTCTTCTTGGCCAAGAATTGCTCCAATGGTTGAATCTGAAGCGTATGATGAAATCTGGAATGGTATATCCCAAATCCGGCCCCATACCACTAATGTTGTTGATAGTAGTTGTTTCAACTCTGTAAAGGCAATGTCACATTTTTCAGTCCATATAAAATCAATATTTCCTGTTAAGGCACATAATGTTGTAGCAATCTGTGAGAAATTCTTTATAAATATACAATAATATCCTGCAAATCCCAGAAAACTACATACCTCTATTTGAGTGCAGGGAGTAGCTAATAAGAGGATTACCTGTATCTTTCCTGGATCTACCTAAATTCCAGTTGTTGAAATGAAATGACCAAGGATCAGGCACTTTGTCATCATCATATGGTACTTCTCGTGGCTTAAGCATAGCCTAGTAGCGATACACCACTCCAGGATTTTCTCCAATGACTGTTCAAAGTCATATCCATAGGGTGTGAAATCGTCCATGTACACTTCCAATCCTTCATTTATCAAGTCTGTAAAAATACTGAGTATGGCTCTTTGGAATGTAGCAGGTGTGTTGCATAATCCAAAAGGTAATACCTGGTAAGCAAATGTTCCCCACGGGCAGGTAAAAGTAGTTTTATCCTGGTCTTCAGGGGCAATCTGAATTTGGTTGTAGCCTTCCAGGAAAGAAAATAATTTCTTCCTTGCCAATGTATCTAGGACCTGATCGATGAATGGAAGGGGAAAATGGTCTTTTTGCATTGATTTGTTGAGCTCTCTATAGCTAACGCATATCTGCCACTTCCCATTCTTTTTGGGGACCACAACTAATGGAGAAACCCATTTACTTTCAGATATAGGATATATAAAATTCACATCTAATAAGTTCTGAAGTTTTTCTTTAACAATATCATTTAAGTGAGGATTTAATCTATGTTGACGTTGTCGAATCGGTCTTGCATCTTTTTTAGTGTAAATGTGGTTCATGCATAGCTGAGGGTCAGTCCCTTTCATGTCTGGGTAATCCCAAGAAAAAGCCCCTTTATATTTCCTAAGGACTTGAATAAGTTTCTGTTGTTGGTCATCACCCAGATTACTGCTAATGTTCAGGATCTTCCCTGGCTTGATTTCGATAGGTTTTCTCTTATAGATAGTGGTTGTTGGTATTGGTTGGTCATTGATATCTCTCAGGGAATCTTCTTCAATTTCATTGTCAAGGACTGCTTTAATCATGTGACATTTCAAACTAGACATTGTAGCAGGGTGATTGATAAAAATATTAATGAAATCATCTTCTCTTTGGTTTTTAATTTCAAGGGCATTTGCCACAGTCAATGGTGACCGAATATTTTCTATTAAATATGTTACAGGTTGCTTCCTAGTTTTTACAATGGTTAGGCTTGGCTAAGCAGGGTATAAGGCTAAATTCTTCACATCATTCCCTCTGGTTATGGTCATACTGCCTATCCAGCAGCTGATATAAGCATCAGTGGTTGATAGCCAAGGCCTTCTTAAAATTAAGGGATGTCCATCTAACCAGTTCCTAGGGTTAATAATCAAAAAATCTGCCGGATATTCCCAAGTGTCTACAAAAATCATCACATCTAGTAATGTTCCTTCTAGCCTAATGACTGAGTGGTCAGCAAGTTCCAGCAAGGTAGTTGTTGGTTCCAAGGCTGTGATTCCAAGCATTTCGCAAGTTGTTGTTATGAGAATGTTAATCGCTGCCCCTAAATCAACTAAATAATTGGGAAAAGAGCGGCCATTTATATGTCCTGTGACAATGGGGTTTCCCGAGCCTTCATATTTTACAGGTGTCTCTTTTCCTAGTAATAAATCAAACAAAAATCCTGACAACATGGAAAGTTGGGGTTATTTTTGTTTTCCTCACAGACTTCTTTATACACAATTCTTTAATATTTTTGGCATATATTGGAATGTCTAAGCATGTCGTTCCAACATATGACTTTTATTATACCTGATTTTATTTCTCGATACCTTATTGTATTCTCCATTATATTTGGAAGGCTCTGTCTTTTTTTGATCCTTTCGATCCCCCAGATCACCTCGAATAATGGTCCAATCATGACAGGTCTTGAATATCCTAGAGGAGGGGTATTTTTATATAGATATTCTTGACTTCACCCAGAAGATCAAAGTCGGGGTATTCAATTAGGCGCAGTATCATCAATCTTTCTAGGAATGGTGGGGAAGTAGTTATGATCTATTTGAGAGTTTTCTACCTAATTGTATCTTCCCTTGTTGATCATCTACAGTCAAAGGCTTATTTGGGTGCGGTTATTCAGATTGCAGATTTTTATCCTTGTCTGGAGTGATTATGCGTCCATATCTTAAGTTGAGTTCATTGCACTCTCTCAACTCAGCTTCAAGGTCTAGATCCTCAATGATTTGTACTGACTAGATTGGTCCGTTATTGGGATTTGATCTAGGTTGAGCTAGGAGTTGCAGTCGTATATTAGATTGAGGATTCTGCTGCAACATGTAAGGTGTTGGTAAAGTTGGTTGAGACAGAGGAACTATCTCGATAGGTTGGTTCGTGGATCTTTGCCAATTTGATTTCCACTTCTAATTTTGTGAGGTGGAAGGGGACCATTGAGATGAATAGGGATTGTTCTACTAAAATGGTGGAGGGTAAGAGGGATTTGGCCAGTTATTGTTTGGATTTGACTGGTTGGGCCATGATGGCATAGAAAATGTTTGAGGTGGCCAAGTAGAAAAGGGTGGTTGGTTCTGCCATGTTGCCGCTAAATATTGCTGAGAATTATATTGCAAGGAAGGAAAGAACGAAGATGGATCAGTAGGCATACCTGTCTGACATGCTTGCCATTGATGACGTTGATTCAGTAGATATACTGGTTCCACTTCTTCTTCCGCTTCCTTGAAGACTGCTTTTAATCCTGGGAGCGATGGGAAACTTTCCGTGGCATGCTCCTTAGTGCATATGGTACATGTTTGTATCGTATCTAGCAAGCATTCTTTATGACTGTGTTTCTTTCTGCAACGAGGGCAAAAAATAGCTTGGTTATGTTCTGCTATGTTCTACTTTCGTTTAGCTTTCATGATATCCAATTGTGTCATCAGGGTCCCCAGGATATTAGTCTTGAAATCTTCCAATAGATTTCCAATTTCAACTCTTGTAATGCTTCCTCCTGAGGCTTTGTTGTCTCTAGTGATTGCATCGCGTCCGACTGGTTTCAGCCTTGTACTGCCCCTTGAGCACCAAATACACAAGTCTATAATATTGTCATAATCTTCTTGATAAATGTCACCCTTACCCATTATATTCAGTGTTTCTACCCATTGGTCTTTCATACCTTTAATCATTGTGGTTTTTAGAACATTATCAGGCAAATTTGCATAAGGAGATCTTTGCAGATTATATTGGAAACGCTCCACATATTCTTCCAGAGTCTCGTTAGGCTTAGCTACCATTTGAAAGATTTCATCTGTTATTTCTCTAGTTCGGCAATAATCTTGGTATTTTTTAAGGAAGAATGTTTCCATCTGTTCCCAGTCATTGATGGTACCTCCACCAAGTCCCATAAACCAACGCAGGGTTGCTCCCTTCAGGGAAGAGAGTAACAATTTGAGCTTCTGGGGGTCGGTGGTGTAATCATAACCCCTACATAGGACATCAAATTTGAAAAGGAATGCATCAAGGTCTTCTGAAGTTATCCCATGAAAGGTAGGAATATTCTGTAATGGGATAGCTTTCATGGGGCCACTGACAGCTGTGTCCACAATAGGGTATTGTAACGTAGAGGTCTGGGGTTGTCGCTGATTATTGGCCATTTTGTCAAAAATATGCCAATATTCTTCAGGGATCTATTAAGCTGGAGAGTTGTTCCTAGGATGTCCATAAGAGGTTATAATGATTCTAACAGTGCTACCTTGATCCAGAACACTGGGTGTCCTCTGTTCAATCACTACTTCAGGAGATCTGGGTTCTGATGATTTAATTTCAGGATTACCTGTTTCTCCTTCTCCTTCCCGGAGGTTGCAAGAATTCCCTTTGTGTGAAGGGCATGGATGTGAATTTTCAATATCTTGAAAACTCTATTCAGACCCTTCAGTCTTACTGTGAATCTCAGCGTTAGCTACAGATGGTGATCTTGTGGCCTGAAGGGAAACAGTAAGATGTCTGGTAGTAATAGTTTGGGGTCCTACTGATGACTGAGACTCAACTTTTCTTATGATTTCATCAATAAAGGTTGATCATCCAAGGGCCACTGGTCCCTTATATTTTTCAGGTTTGGGGGGAGGAATTATATCTTTTTCTGGTCTTTTCTTCTTAGTCATTCATACAAAAATACAAATGTTCATTTCTACCTTAAATTCCTACGCAATTCTGCTGGAAAGCGGGAAAAATAGCGAGCATTTTACTCGCTCATTACGCAGGTTCTTACCTCTCATTTTTAATACCCAATTCTCTCTCAGCAAACAAACATCACTCTTTGTAAAATGGAAACACTACCCCTGGAAACGGCGCCAAAATATTTGGTGCTAAAAGGTGTCTTTTAAACATCCTAATTGCCTCTAACATTAATTATCAACCTGGGTAAGTTTTTTATTCCAAGAGTGTACACAATATGTGCAAGCTATAAATCCAGAGAGTAATGCTTTAAAATAAGTTATTAAATTAAATACAAGAGTAAACGTATGCAATCTAGAATCTCAAGCTTGTAACTTTAAGGGAAACAATTCATCTAAGCATCATGACTCAATCTCAAACAAAACCATAATTAAATCTTAATCAACCAAATTCGAATGGTAATCAACCGAGAGCACCATAGCATTAACTGAGCTCTTTCAACTGGACTTAAACTACTGGATAGAAGGAAAGAATTTAATAAATCACGCTCTATTCTTTAATTACCCAGAAATGATTCTTTAACTGATAACTAATTCAATCCATGATATGAATTAAATAAAACCAACTAGGATTGCACATTAATGAAATGAATATCAGAAATCTGAATTAACGAAAATAAATCAACTGCAAAGCTGTAAAGCAGAATAAACTTGAAAGAAATGGAAAAAGCATAAAATAAGGAACAACAGTAAGATCCACCAGAGATCGGGCTCTAGCCACCAACGAATACAACTTAGCTGCTTCAAAATATTTGAATGAACAACAACGCAAGTTGTATATTAATAATCAAAGTCACTTGTCATTACAATACGATCTTGTTCTTCATAATCACGCTTCTGTAAATTAAAATTACAATCGAAGTAAAAGACGAGAGATCCCTCTTCAGTTTTCCCTTTTATAGTCAAAAGGAAAAAGATAAATGTGATCCCTAAGATCAGGAGATACTAAGGGATTCACAACTAAATGTTATCTTCAGACAATTCTTATATCTTGCATTGATCTTCTCAATTCGTTCCGTGGTTCGACCGCACACGACGGGTCTCATTCCCTTGATTAGCTTTTTTGTTCCGACTTTGGAACAGCAGCTGTTCCATCTGTTGTTTTTCTACATAAAAAGTAATGAGAGTTAGTTTGGTGGATCAAATCATATCAAGAGCGGTTTCATTCATTCCTTATCAAAATCCTATCAATATGTTATTATATCATGGCACAAAATGGATAAGAAAGGAGGAAAAGGAAAATAATCAAGAGTAAATACATACCTATTGTAAGGCTCAACAAATGTCATCCCAATGAACTGGTACTTAGAAACAAAGCTCTGCCATGGTACAGGTGAATGGGATATTGTACGTGATGGATTCATAATGAAATTCAGCTTTGAAGACGGGTTTTACTGTATTGACAAGGTGCTACAAGAAGTGAAAGTAGAAATCTTTAGGATACCGCGGGATCCTCTGGACCTGATTCAACCTCATTGGACTAATCAATTGAGTCATGTGCTGGAATGATATAATGTAACTACTAAAGAAGAAGATGACGATCCATGAAATATTAACATCCCTGAAACAAAATGTCACCGTGAGGTTGAAGGACCGCAGATTGAGAATCCTGATTTAACCGCATCATTGAAAACGAAATAGGTAAATATTGGTACAGAGGTAGAGCCCAAGTCCGCAAATATTGGAGATTATTGGGATGACATGACAGTGGATAAGGTCATCGAATTTCTCAGCGAATACCGAGATTTATTCCCTACTAAGTCTACAGATTTAAAAGGGATAATCGGAGACCCGGGTGTTATGAATAACACATTGAAACCTGACGCGAAGCCGGTTAAGCAAGGACCTTACCGTCTCAATCTGAAGTATAAGGAGAAGGTTCGATTGGAGTTAGACAAGATGCTCAACGTATGCATCATTGAGCCCATAGAAGAATCTAATTGGGTAAGCCTAATGGTAGTACAGGAAAAGAAGCAGAAGGATGAAATAAGGATATGCATAGATCTCAGTAAGTTGAATGATGCTTATGTACATGATCCTTTCCCGAATTCGTTCACTGATGAAGTGTTGGACAATGTAGGTCCCTAGGAAGCATACTCCTTCACTAATGGGTTCTCTGGGTACCATCAGATCAAAATTACGCTAGAAGATAGAAGCAAGACAACCTTTGCGACTGAGTGGGGATGTTTTTAGTACATTGTAATGTCGTTCAGATTGAAGAATGTTCCTGCGATTTTTTCGTGAGTAGTCATTGCAGCGTTCAAGGAATTTATTCATAAGTTCCTGGAAGTATACTTTGATGACTAGACTATGTTTGGGCTAATGATACGCCATGTCGCAAGTTTGCACGTGATGCTAGATACCTGTAAAATGTACCAAATCACGTTGAATCTGAAGAAATGTTTGTTTTTTGTTCCTTTTGGGACCCTGCTGGGTCATGTGGTTTGTAGATAGGGACTGATGGTAGATCCTACGAAGATCGCAGTAATACTTAACTTAGAAGCACCAAGGAGTGTGAAACAGCTACGTGCTACCCTAAGACATACTGGATATTGCATAAAATTTATCAAGGGCTATGCCCAGATCACCGCGCTTATGGAAAAGTTGTTGAAAAAGGATGTCACATTCTACTAGAATGAGGACTGTAAGAAAATCTTGGATGTATTGAAAGAAAAGATGGTCACTGCATCGATTCTAGTCTTCACGAATTGGAAGAATGAGTTTCATGTACATGTCGACACGTCATGTAAAGTGTTGGGAGCAGTACTGACATAGGTTGGCAGAGGATACTTGGACCATCCTATATATTTTGCAAGGAGAAGGTTATCCAAGGCAGAGAAGAACTATTCCACCACCAAGAGCAAAAGGTTAGCCATGGTATACGCACTCCAGAAGTTTAGACACTATTTACTGGGTGGCCATTTTAAGATGTATACGGATCATTCTGCATTGGAATACTTGGTCAATAAGACTATGTTGGGGGGAGAATCTGTAGGTGGTTGTTATTGTTCCAGGAGTATGATTTTGAAGTTATTGTGAATCCTCGACAACTGAATAGAGGACCAGACCATCTATCACGGATCGAAATAGGGGAAGAGCCCACTAATTTGGAGGAGGGATTGCTTGACACATAGCTATTTGCAGTGCGCATCACAGATGGTCATTTTGAAGATATCATACACTTCCTAGCTTCATTATCTTCGAGAAAATGCATCAAACGAATGTGGTAAAAGAACATACAACCAAATCTTCCTTCATAGGTGACAAATTTCTCAATTCATAGCAACACGTTTCTCCATTTACCCTAAAGTGTTGTACTGGGAATTCCTTTCTTAAAAATAGTGATATCCATACCTAGGTTTTTCAAGAAAGTCTTCCATTCTGATCCTTCAATGCCCCTATTCTTAAACCATCTCTCTCTGATTCTTGACAGTCTGGTGGCTTCAACAATAAGCTATTTTGTCACTGCAAACTTTATATCCCCAATTTTAACCTCTATGCCATCAAAATCTCTGGAAAATGATTTGGTTACTTCCTTTTTAAAACCATCAAAATTTTCCACGAACTCTAGCCACTATGCTTTCTGCAGCATTTATTTCACCTGCGAATATCCTTCCATAAATTTTCTACCATTTGGTTTTTTTCTCACTATAATGCCCATGGTTGAGAAGTACCACCTCAGAATTCACTTCTTGACTAGGTGTGAGTCAAGGTTTCAGGATAATGGCTTTTGGTGAGAGTATGAACGAGAGCAAGAGGAAAAATAAGTGAAGTTAAGTGACCATTAGGGTATGAATGAATATGAGTTGGGTGATCTCAACAATGAATGCAGAATTTGAGACTAGAGTGTTTTGTAATGATGAGAGATGAATATCGGCTTATGGATTTTTTTATTTGATATGACAACATATTTTCATCTCACTTTCAGCAATGATGGTTTTTGAACCAATGGTATATCGTCCATGTAATTCATATAATAATGTTTTAACCCTTATTATTAAATTTACTAATTTCATACCTTTTGAATTGATGATTCTAACATTTTATTTCTCCTTTTCGCATTGTCTTAAGGTGCTTCCAAGGGTGGATTTGATCATTTCTTCAATTGCTCCAATTAGTGGTTCATGTCAAACATCAACTACAGAATTCTGTCAAAGCTACAGAATATCATTAATTATGTAGTTAATTATTCTAAAAGGAATAAGAAGGACAAAAATAAAATAGGAATGGGAAAGAAAATTTAGGATGCCTAAATTACTTGGTTTTCACCCTGAATTTTCTGTATAAACATGCCAACAATGTTGGTTTTCATGTTTATCCAAATTTTATTATATATATATATATATATAACATGCTTATGAGTCAAGTTGGAGGAGAAGGAAAATCCTTCTTAACCAACTGAAAATCGGTGTTGTCTTACAGATATTTGATAAACTCTTCCTTTGTCAATGACATGATAAATTCTTAATCTATGACAATTTACAAGGAAGGTGATTCTTTCTTCATCAATAGTTTTGATCCTAACTACACCATTATCAAAAACTATTTCAATCTCATACGGCCAAAACCAATGAGTTTGAAATTTCCCTTGAGAATCTTTGAATTTTGAATCAAAGAGTAATGCCCAATCTCCTAGCTAGAACTTTATTTTTTTGATATATTTTTCATGTCATCTTGATCTTTGTTGTTGAACTAGATTGGTTCTTTGGATTGCATATTGTCTTATATCATCAAGTTCATTTAGCTACTCCATTCTTTCTTTTCGTTCTTCTGAAAGATCAAGACTCAATTCAACTATTGTCTTGAAAGTTTTTACTTGAAACTCAATGGGAAAAAGGACTTGCTTCCCATAAACAATTTCATAGGGAATATGCCCTGTAGTGTTTCTCCATGTGGTATGGTATGCCCATAAAGCTTCTGGAATCTTTCCTACCCAGTCTTTTCTATGTAGATGCACAATTTTTCCAATGAGAATTGCTTCAATCACTTTATTAGTGGACTCCACTTGTCCATTTGCTTGAGAATGATATGGAGTGGACTTCCGATGTTTGATTTTGAACTCCTCCATTATCTTTTGTACCAACTTGGATGTTAATTGAGTACCTTGATCTATTACAATTTCCCTTGGGATACCAAAACAAGTAAAGATATCCTCAAAAAGAAATGAAACTACAACATTTTCAGTAGCAAAAGGAAGTGATTTAGCTTCTACATATTTTGTAACATAATCAATGCAAACAAGAATGTACCTTTTCTGTCTGGATGGTGGATTGATTAGACCAACAAAATCCAGAGCCCATTTTTTAGAAGGATCAATAAGCACCTGAGGCTATAGAGGCATTTCATCAGAGGGAATAGGTTCCCCCATCCTTTGATAACTATCACATCTCTTAACGTACTTTTTGGCATCCTTAAAAAGGGAAGGCCAATAGTATCCTAAGAGAAGGAATTTGTAGGAAGTTATTTTGTCAGCGAAGTGTCCTCCACATGGCTCATCATGACAATCTTTCAATATCTCTGGTACTTCATCTTCTCTAACACACCTTCAAATGATCAAATATGGCCCTGTTTCATACAATTCTTCATTTATCCATGAATAAGATGCAGTGATTTGAATTAAATTCCTCTTTTCTAGAGGAGATAAATATGATGGTAACTTCCATATGGCCAAATAATTAGAAATATATGAAAACCAAGGTGATTTAGTAGATACTACAAAAAGATATTCATCGGGAGAATTGTCTTCTACAGGTACATCATTATTATCATTTTGAATCCTAGACAAAAAGTCAGCAACTGTATTTTGTTTCCCAATTCGTTCCAAAATAGTGATGTTAAACTCTTGCAACAACAATAACCATCTTGTAATTATGCCATTAGTGACAGGTTTATTCATTAAGTACCTAATTGCAGAATGATCTATATGTACAAAAGTTTCGTATCCAGTAATGTAATGTCTGAATTTATTGATGGCATGGACAATAGCTAAAAACTCATTTTCTGTTATAGTGTAATTTAACTCTACAAGAGTCAAATTTTTACTGGTGTAATAAATGGCATAAGGAGTTAAATCCTTTTGTCCTAGTAAAACTCCTAAAGTTGTGTCTGAAGCATCAATTGAAATGTGAAAAGGTAGTTTCCAGTTTGGTCCTCTAAGAATGGGTGCTTTAGAGATTTTCTCCTTTAATGTTTCAAAGGCCTTTTGGCAATCAAAATTCCAATTGAATTCGTAATCTTTTGTGAGCAGTTTGAAAAGTGGGGATGTAATTTTTTTAAAGTTTTCTATGAATCTTCTATAGTAACTAGTGAAACCAAGAAAACCTCTAACGTCTCATTGAAAAGTGTTGGGAATGGGATCCCCCAAGGATAGTTTTGGAGCTAAAAGCCCATGTTTTGGGTAAATTTTTGTAATAAAGTTGTAAAGTCTCTGTATTTTGTGGTTGCGGAGCGTGAAGTGTCATAAGTCATAAAGGGTTATCCGCCCTTATTTTATAAAGTGTAAAGTCGACTGTAAAGAAAGCTAAGTAAGCTCTAAGTAGTTTTGGAGGAAGTAAAAAGTCTTGAGCAATAAGGAGGAAGTCTTTAAAGAAGTCTAAGTTTTGGGTGTAGTGTAGGTAGAGGCTCTGCAGCTAAGTGCACAGAGGCCTAGGGTAGAAATCTGTAGGTAAGTGCGCGAACCCCTATAGTTGTGTGTGCAAGGCAGATAGAGTCTGTAATCATCTGAAGATACCAATAAAGAGAAGCATTCTACAAATTCTATATCTTTGTTTCCTATTAATGCATCTTGTCATATTATGTATGAATTTCATCTACAATGCTTATGCGATGCGTGAATGTATGTAAGTACGTTGGTTAATTGAATGCAAGTAAGAATATCTATTTACACGATGCTAACTGTGATTGTTTAACAAGATAAGTAAGACACTTAAGATAATTTGGGAATCTACACAATACGCTACCCTAGAAACGCGAAAGTACCTGAACTACAGGTCAGGGCTACGTGAAGGTCAAGCATACCCCTTCATGGAGGTACTGAACGGCGTAATAAAGGGCTAGATAGACAAAGGCCTAGAACTTGAAGACTTGCGTGAATGCAGGAACAGAAGGGATAAACCGACATCACGACCATCTCAGGGTGCGGAAACTTGGTTCCAGCATCCCCCCATATTGCTTCAAGTGAGACTTCGATCCGCGCTCTGCGGGCTGATGCCAAACGGGCCAATAGTGTAGGGATTTGTTTGGCTAACTAACACTAAACCTAGGTTAGGCCCCACGCAGCCAAAAAATGGTTCCTTTGCTAGAACCAGAATCCGCATAAGAGATGTGTGATGTTGTATCACTAGAATCCAACTAAGAAAGAGATCGATGACTGGTTGAATAGGAAGATCCATGAATTTGTGGCGCGAGAGAACAAAAACCTGCGACTGACAAAGGAACAATGGCTGGACAGGTACCTTTATATAGAAATCCATGAGATCTTTTTCTGTTTCTTTGCGATTGAGCTATACGAGTGGATCGTGAAGCTAGCGGATAGCAAAGGAAGGTGGAGACTTGACGGTCCTATTGTCTGGACCCTAGAATTAGTACAAAGATTGGAAGCATATGAGGATAAGACCTCCTGCACTGTCAATCATTGGCTCAATCGCATCATAGGAGGATTTGCGATTGAATTCATGGTCGATACCTCAGTCAGCTATAGCGAGGCGGAGAAGCACTTTTTCAAAGGTCCACGAGGTAAGTACTTGAAGCCTTTGAATACCTAGATTAAGATGTTATTATGCAAAAAATGGGTTATGTAGCTACCTTGATGTTTGTAGCTACGCGAAGTGGAAAAACTTACAGGAGCGAAGGAAGAAAGGGTCCTGAATATAATCCATTGGTTTCACCTCCATTGGGTGATGAAGAGGGAGTAGCGTAGGCTTCTCCGTGAAGTGTTATTCAATTAATAAGACAAGGATTCCCACGACTTCCACCTCCACCCACACCACCTCCAACTTCACCACCATCACCTGCGACTTCACCCATACCGCCTCCACCTCCAGCGTAGTTCAGTATGGAAAATTTAGTGAAGTTTCCTTTGTTTAAAGGCTTGGGAAATGAGGACCCGAACCAGTTTTGGTTCGTCGTGAAAGTTATATGGGAAGCTTAGGGCGTCACAAATGATCACATGAAGAAGGCAACACTGGTTAATGCTCTGCAGGATCACGCGCTAACCTAGTACATTAAATACTCTAATGATAACCCAACCGTTGGAGTGGAAGACATCCAGACCACGTTGAATAAAGAATTCAGTAGGCCTAAATCTAAGGCACAATCGATTGTGGGGTTCCAGGAAATTGTGATGAAACCAAGCGAGACACCTTTGGAATTAGATCAAATATTGAAGTGTCACATATGCGAAGCTGATATGAACTTAACAGATGGACAACACCGTGAATGGCTCGTGGCTTCGCTCCTACCACACCTGAGGGTTGTGCAGTAACAACAGAAGATAACGACTCAGGTAGAGGCCTTGGAGATTGCAATGAGATTGCATGAAACACCAATGCAGGATTTGAATCTAGGGGTTCAGTAGATCCATGCACAGTTGCAAAATCTGTTCCTTGAGATGCAAAGTTTGAAGCAGGACAAAATAGTTCGACCAGAGGTGTGCGAAGAGGTATGGTACATGAAATGCAGGGTCAGGGGCATGACAAAGACTATTTCCCGGTCTTTACGAACTACATTACAGGAGGGGGACCGATGCCTTTGAGGTTGGAAACTCAAACAAGACCAAGCATGGGGCCTACAGTGTGGTGCACTATATGTCAGGTAGTAGGAAAACATATGATGGATAACTGTCATTTGTTGCAGAAGTTTGTACAAACACCACAACAATTGTTCTGCAACTTCTATAGGTCAGTAGGGCATGATGAGCGCAACTGCAGAAACTATGAATTGATGATGCATAGAACACCTGCTTATAGGGTTCAGGAAAAAACACGGCCCCCTAACCAGAGCATAGGGATGGCACGAGCAGGATTTCAGGGGCGCAGACGAGGTCGAAGCAAAGGAGGACTTGGCATAGGTCGGGGATAACTAATCTACTACAATTGCGGAGGACCAGGACACTACGCCCGTGATTTCACTAACCCAACACGTCCGTCAAGCAAATATTGCACTCTGTTTGATCATGAAATGGAGGACTGTCCTACGCTAATAGCAAGGATACATGACAAAGGGGCACTACCACCTCAGTTGATGCAAAACCTACAAATGATGAGGTTTGAGCCTCGCGAAGAGGTCACGAATGTGAATATAGTGCTCCGAAGTGGAATTGCAACAGGGGATGATAAAGGGAAATTGTCTGAAGGCAGTGAATGGGTTCACAAAGCTCTAGCAAAGGAGGCTAAATTTGATTTGGAGCACGCACGCGAAACATTCATGGAAGCAAAGAAGAGCTTCGCTGATGCCTCCACCTCAGGGAGCAAGGATAATCCTGATCAGGAGATGGACCCCCTTATGCTTACGACCTTTCTACAGACCTGCATGAAGCTGTTGCACGATAACAAGGCCGTGAAGGGATTACAAGATCTTATAAATAGATGCGTCGAAAACACTCCAGGTGAGCCGCGTGTGGTACGAAAGATTGGTAAGCATAAAACAAGGACAGGATGAGAGATGAGGCTGACCACACAAATAGGAGAATACGAAATGGATCAGATTATTTTGGAACTGGGGTCAAACGCGAACATCCTACTGAAGCAGACTTGGGAAAGGATGGGAAGACCTGCATTGCAGTGATCTATGATTCACCTAAGGATATCGAATCAACAAAATATCATCCCCATGGGGCGGCTACAAGGGGTGACTATAGCTATTGAAGGTGCAAGCGCGTTGGCTGACTTTGAGGTAATAGAAATTGTGGATGACAACAACCCCTACCCTGTGCTCCTTTGCATTGATTGGGCTACTGATATGAATGGGGTAATCAACCTAAAGAAGTGAAATATGATATTTGACAAGAAATCGCTCTACGTAATAGTACCCCTAGATCCTGCTGAAGGATCACACTATACTGAACAAGTCTGTGATTATGAGAGCAATGAAAATCTGGACCGTATCTATAATATAATAGTGCGAGACCAAGATTGGGTGAATCCAATATTAGATGGATGAATTACATGGTATCATGAGAGTTCCTACACCTCGGTCTCTAATGAAGAATTAGAGCGCTGGCAGAATCGGTTACATGAAGTAACAACACTGAGTTGTAACATGATGACCTGGTTGCTACGTTATGTTTGTCAGAGGTAAGAAATATACCCACTTATGATGGCCTGAATGATGTAGATATATTTTTGGATGCATTTGAGAGGAATGTACCAAAAAATTAGCTCTTCCAGGCTTTAGACTAGGCACTGCGTGCTACGCCCGCACAATGGTGGGGTACACATTAGGATAGCTTTGATGATTGCGCGAATGTAGGAGGATGACAAGAACACACTTTGCGAAGCCAAAGGTATGAATGACAGATAAGTATGATTGGAAGGATGATTTGCGCACACACTTTCCCAAATGGGCTCAGGCTTATGGAGCGAAGAACCAACCCAAATGGGTGCACTTGTCCTATCACACCCTGAATGTTGTTGGGTGCTAAAAGGCGTCTTTTAAAACTCCTAATTACCTCACATTAATTATCAACCCGGGTAAGTCATTTTGTTCCTAGAGTGTACACAATATGTGCAAGTTATAAATCCAAAGAGTAATGCTTTAACATAAGTTATTAAATTCAATACAAGATTAAACAGATGCAATCATAAATCTCAAGCTTGTATATTTAAGGGAAATAATTCATCTAAACATCATGACTCAATCTCAAACAAAACCATAATTCAATATTAATCAACCAAATTCGAATGGTAATCAACTGAGAGAACCATAGCATTAACTGAGCCCTTTCAGCTGAACTTAAACTACTGGATAGAAGGAAATCATTTAATTAATCATGATCTATTCTTTAATTACCCAAAAATGATAATTTAATTGATAACTAATTCAATCCATGATATGAATTAAATAAAACCAACTAGGATTGTGCATTAATAAATCAACTACAAAACTGTAAAGCATAATAAACTTGCAAGAAACGGAAAAATCATAAAACAAGGAACAACAGCAAGATCCACCAGAGACCGAGCCCGAGCCACCAACGAATATTGCTTAGCTATTTTAGAATATCTGAATGAACAGCAATGCAAGTTGCATATTAATCATCACAGTCACTTGTCATTACAATACGATCTTGTTCTTAAGAATCACACTTCTATAAATTAAAATTACAATCGAAGTAAAAGATGAGAGATCCCTCTTCAATTTTCCCTTTTATAGTCAAAAGGAAAAAGATAAATGTGATCCCTCAGGATCAGGGAATCCTGAGGGATTCCCTAAATGCTATCTTCAGACAATTCCTCTATCTTGCACTAGTCTTCTTGATTCGTTCCTTGGTTCGACCACACATAACGTGTCTCATTTCCCTTTATTAGCTTTTGTTGTTCTGAATTTGGAATAACAACTGTTCCATCTACTATATTTCTACATAAAAGGTAATGAGAGTTAGTTTGGTCGGTCAGATCATATCAAGAGTGGTTTCATTCATTCCTTATCAAAATCCTATCAATACGTTATTATATCATGGCACAAAATGGATAAGAAAGGAGGAAAAAGACAGTAATCAAGAGTAAATACATACCTATTGCAAGGCTCAACATACTCCCCTACTTACCTTTTTTCATGTCCTCATGACAAATAAATAGTTCCAATGTAATGTAGTTAAGGAGTAAGATGGAGAAAAGGTTTCTTTATCAGGCCTGAAATCGTGATGTTGTGCCAGATTTGTAAAGGATGCCTATTCGTGTCTCTCAGGTAACTCATTGTCAAACTAATACCCTTCAGGAGGATACCAAATAATGGGACACCTAAATCGACATCCCAACCAATAAGGCCCTTCCCTCAAGATAAGATTGTTGTATGTGATTAACCGGCTCACAGCAGTTTTGAAATTCCCATAATTAAATTGTTCTCTTTCCTTAACATTGTTAGTTGAGACCGTCCATCTCATTTTGGATGCAGTCAAGGATCTTTCCTGGATGGAGAGGAATTATGTTGTTCCTTTCTGTACAATTTCATTATGTATGGGCCCTAAAATTTGAATCACACCTTCTTGTGTCATCAGCCTTTTATGTTTAGCAAATAGTTGTAAAGGGTGAATAGGCTCACTCCTTACCCAGAGATCCAACCTGTGTTCCTATCTTTGGAATGAATTACATGCCTTAAACCACTTAATTTGATTAACTACAAAAGATAAAATTCGGGAATTGAATATCTCCAACAAAAGGGCTAGGGTTCTTATCCACTTCTTCTTCTAATATGAAATTATGCAGATAAAATTTGCAAAGAATCCTTTGGACTTTTGCCCCATGTTCCTTACAGTAACTTATAAAATCTTCAGTTGTCTTTAATTCGATTGGCTTGCCAGCTCTTACCACTTTAATCTTTAATAATAAGTATCGTTCTAATAAGAACAAGGCATAATTTGTAGCGGGAGACCTACATGTCAAGACATCCAAATATAGCAAGCAAATGGTGTCTATCTGATTCCTAGCTTTGTCCAGCTTGGTCTTCACCTTCTTCAGCTTTTCTTCTTCCTGTCTAAACCTATCAAAAGTCCCATTCTCAGTTATGGTTAATTCCCTAAACTGTTTCAGCAACTCCTGATATTTTTGTAGGGGAACTATCTCTTGTTCACATCGTTCTAGAGCAAGTTGGGCTTGCATCAGTTCTTCATGTAGCTTTAGAAGAATAGTGTCTTTGCTTGACAGGATATCCTTGGCTTGCTCTTCTATCTGAGTGCCTATGCTACGAGAGGATATTTCCTCGATTTGTACTTCCTTATTATGGGAGGACCAACCCTCCATCTGAATGGCTGCATCCACTAAGTCTGCATGCAAATTTGCCTAGGTGGCTTTTGTTTGAGTAAGAATGAGTTCAGTTTGGGTTTCTGTTGGCCTACCCTTACATATTTCTGTTTTCATAGCAACAGAGACTACCTCAGGAGTAGTGTTCTAGGCTTTTCCATTTGCAATTTCTTTAATCTTCCGACATAGCCTTTTAACTGTCTTTTAAAGATTTTGGTATTTGTGTCTCAACTTCTTTAGTTTTGCTCTGGCTACTTGCCTCTTCCGAGGAGCATATTTTACACTAACAGGCTTGTCAATAGCTTATGTATCTAAAGATTCCTATTTTTTATCATGGTTGTGTTCCAATAGAACTATGTCACCAGAATAGTTGTCAAATTCATGAATAACTTCTATGTCTGCTTCCTTTTCCTGGTCTATTGCTTCTGAAGAAGGCAAAATTTATGTATGCCTAGAATCTTCTGTAGATTGAACTTCCATTAGGTTAGGATCAAGTGATCCTCCAAGTTACATGTATGCATTTAGATTTGCTAGGACCTGAGCCATCCCTGTTTCAAAATCTTGCAAAATATCATTATGGGGGTTCATGATTGATGTTTGAGGAGGCTCTTCTTCATTTTCCAGTTCATCATCAAAGTGTTGTGACCTTTCTTGCTCTGAGTCTGGTCTATCCTCTTCGTTGGGTTCTTGTTCTGAATTGGCCTCTTCCCCGGGTTCTGATTCTGAATGACATCCTTCCCATTGTTCAAGTTCTTCCTCTGGTTCCAACTTAGAGTCCTGTATACTAATTGGTCTGGATGGTTTCGCAGGTTGTTCAGCGCTATCTTGTGGATTTACAGACATTCTCTGGGCTAGATTTAACCTTATAAAGTGCTTACGCTTATGTGGTTCAATGTTTGAGCGGGTAGTCCTTTTCCTTTTCGGAGCAGGGCTCTCCTGGCTTATCTCCAAGATTGCAGGATTTTGGATTACAAGGGTTTGACTAATATCCAGGGGCGTTATGAGAGCATCTCAAGTTAAGTTTTGTTGAACAAGGTTATGGATAACAATTAGTCTAATCAATCCATGGTGGCTAACTACGATTTCAGGGTGCCTAGCCCGTCTTATTCTATCAACAACACAACAACAGACAGCGACAAAGAGATAGAACAGCAAGTAGTTGTAACAGCTACATTTTACAATGTTAAATGATATTTCTATGAGAATTAATTAATTCGAGGACTATTATTTTGCCACATGCCGCATGATCATAGAGTATAATATCAACCTATGAAATCCAATAAAACATTTATAACACATGCACGAGTGTAATGGAGGTCCCCCCCCTCCTTCAAGATGAGAGGTCGCCTATGACCGAATGGATGGGGAAATGTTGTTTTGATGGCAACATACAAGGGTGAAAGATACAGCATTAATATGAGACAGAGTACGTATATTAATTAAAGCATTGTAAAAGGTATGGATATAATGAAAGCGAGGTGTGTAATGATGGTTATTGATAAGAGACAAGATGCTTTTGTTGATGATAGGTTATGCGGTAAGGAAAAAGGACAACAATATGCAAGAAAAAGATGCTTTGTTGATGATATTCTGACTGAAAATGATATGATTGATTAAAAACATTAACTCATGCATAAAGATTCAAGGTAGGGAGAAATTAGGGAAATAATTCTTCTAATAAAAAGAAAAGTAAGAAGAGGGTATTATAATAATTATTGATGTTAAAAATAGAACTTCAATACCATAAGTAGAGCTTTTGTTGCCAACAAGCATCCATAGCCTCGACAGAGTTGCTTTTCAACCCATATGAGCTAGGATCCTCAATTTATAGTTGGAGAATTCCATTTTTGTTTCTATAGAAGATATCAGTGTGCTAGCATGGTAACCATATGACCACACTGCCATTCACTGGGAAGTAGCAAAAATGATCAGGTCAACTCGTGATGAGACCTCCTGTTCCAAGGATATTTTAGTCATCCAATGGATCATAACCATGGTGTGGTGGCCATAGTGGGAATGTCACATTGCTACATCCTTATGAACATGGTAGGTTGGCTCTTAATGAGGCCCCCTATCCTCTATCTGTAGGCAAACTTTTGTTGTTATTACACATTTTTATAATAAATAGAGGGAGGCTCAGTACTCCTTAAGAGCAGGGATGGTCGAATAAGTTGAACATGTCAATAGAAAAAAATATACCCATAATCTCACTTATAATAGACAGAGAGGATTATAACCAGGAGGGGTGGAACCAAGATGGTAAAGATGATCAATCAATATCATATACAGCAGAAATAAATACAGTAAAGTAATATATAAATAATTGTGTCCCCCCCTTTTCTTTTCTTTTTTTAAATCTAACATCAAGAAGTTGTCTTGTTAAATATCATAATGTTTAGTGTATTCACCTGCTTCAATAGAATCCATAATTCTTGTCCTCATAAAAGTATTGTACTTCATGCCATGAAAGGGAATCACACAAATGGTGCTAGGATGAGCTAGGAATAATTCTGCAAGTGTTGTTCAACATCACAATAATGCAAGGAAAAGGGTGTTGTCTAGAAAACACACGACTTCAAGAAGAAAAAATGTTGTTCTAAAGATGGAACAACAGTTGTTCAAAAGTGGGAATAGCAAAACACTCTAAGAGAAAAAGGTGGTATTTGAACAGCAAACAACAAAAAGTGTTGTTCCAAAGTTGGAACAGAAAATAGGCAAAAAGTGATGTTCCGAAGTTGGAACAAAAAAAATGCAAAAAAGTGTTGTTCCAAAGTGGGAACAGAAAAAATAAAAGGTGTTGTTTTGAAGTGGGAACAACGAAAAAAAACGTTTTGTTCCGAAGTGGGAACAGAAAAAACAAAAAGTGTTGTTCTGAAGTGAGAACAACAAAAACGAAAAGTGTTGTTCCGAAGTGGGAACAACGAAAAAAAAGTGTTGTTCTGAAGTGGGAATAGCAAAAACAAAAAGTGTTATTCGAAAGTGGGAACAACAAAAACAAAAAGTGTTGTTCTGAAGTAGGAACACCAAAAAAAACAAAAAGTGTTGTTTCGAAGTGAGAACAGCAAAAACGAAAAGTGTTGTTTCAAAGTGGGAACGGCAAAAACAAAAAGTGTTGTTCCGAAGTGGGAACAACCAAAAAAAAAGTGTTGTTCCGAAGTGGGAACAACAAAAACAAAAAG
Source organism: Pinus taeda (assembly GCA_000404065.3). Classification (NCBI taxonomy): domain Eukaryota; kingdom Viridiplantae; phylum Streptophyta; class Pinopsida; order Pinales; family Pinaceae; genus Pinus; species Pinus taeda. The sequence goes on along the minus strand of APFE030174816.1, from coordinate 93,089 downwards.
TGTTGTTCCAAAGTGAGAACAACAAAAACGAAAAAGTGTTGTTCCGAAGTGGGAACAGCAAAAACAAAAAGTGTTGTTCCGAAGTTGGAAGAGCAAAAAAGAAAAAGTGTTGTTCCAAAGTGAGAACAACAAAAACGAAAAAGTGTTTTTCCGAAGTGAGAACAGCAAAAACAAAAAGTGTTTTTCCAAAGTGGGAACAGCAAAAAACAAAAAGTGATGTTCCAAAGTGGGAACAACAAAAAAACAAGTGTTGTTCCAAAGTGGAAACAGTAAAAATGAAAAAGTGTTGTTCCGAAGTGGGAACAGCAAAAACAAAAAGTGTTGTTCTGAAGTGGGAACAACAAAAACGAAAAGTGTTGTTCCGAAGTGGGAACAACAAAAACAAAAAGTGTTGTTTCGAAGTGGGAACAGAAAAAACAAAAGTGTTGTTCCAAAGTAGGAACAACAAAAACAAAAGTGTTGTTCCAAAGTGGGAACAACAAAAATGAAAAAGTGTTGTTCTGAAGTGGGAACAACAAAAACAAAAAGTGTTGTTCCAAAGTGGGAAGAGAAAAAAAAACAAAAAGTGTTGTTCTGAAGTGGGAACAGCAAAAACAAAAAGTGTTGTTCCGAAGTGGGAACAGCAAAAACGAAAAAAGTGTTGTTCCAAAGTGGGAACGGCAAAAACTAAAAGTGTTGTTCCAAAAAAGTGTTGTTCCAAAGTGGGAACAGCAAAAACAAAAAGTTTCGTTTCGAAGTGAGAACAGCAAAAACAAAAAGTGTTGTTCCGAAGTGGGAACAACAAAAACAAAAAGTGTTTTTCCGAAGTGGGAACAGCAAAAAACAAAAAATGCAAAATCAAATCAGCAATCGTATTTACAGTTTTTACAAAAAAAAAATAACATTTTACAACAATGAAGTTACAGAAGGATTGCCTTCTGCAGCTAGAATTTGCATGGTGGAGTCCTCGCATATATGCTGGTAAAAGGATTCTCTTATAAGTGGTTTTTGGTTGAGGTGCACTCGATGCCCAATTACTTTAGAGGAAAAACCAAACCCATCAATGGTGGCCAATGTAAGAGTGCCATTGTCATGTACTTCCTTTATTTCATAGGGGCCTAACCATCTAGTTTGTAGTTTACCAAGGAAGTCTTGAAACCTAGAATCGTAAAAAAGTGCACAGTTGCCCTCATGAAATGTCTTTTTCTTAATCAAGGAATCGTGCCACTTGGCTCTTTGGTTTTGAACGAATGCAGTACGTTGTAGAGCCAATAGTCGAATTTCATATAATTCATTTATTTGTTGTAGTCTGTTAATCTGGGCTTCCGTTAAATCCAGTCCCACTTCGTGGGCTATCCTTAGTGTTTTTATCTCAAATTCTATGGGGAAAATGGGTTCTTTACCAAATACCAACTGGTATGGAGAGTATCCAGTTGTGTTCCTCCAAGTCGTACAATATGCCCATAAGGCCTCTAGCAGTCAAGTCACCCAGTCTCGTTTGTGCAATGAGACTGCCTTCATTAAAATAACTTCAATTACTTTGTTGGTACTCTCCACCTGCCTGTTCGCATGTGGGTGATACAGAGAGGTAATTATGTGGATAATGTGATGATTCTTTAGTGTAGCAACGATCTTGTGGCCTACAAATTGTGGCCACCCATCAGTAATTACTTCTATGGGTAAGCCATATCGCACAAAAATTTCGAAAAGAAAATTAATCATTGTTTCCATTGTTGCTCTTGGTAATGCTACTGCCTCCACCCATTTATTCACATATTCTGTTGCAACCAATATATATGATTTATGATTGGATGGTGGGTTGATTGGTCTGACAAAATCTAACGCCCATCGCTCAAAGGGTTCTATGACCAGTTGTGGATGTAGGGGCATCTCATCAGATTGGCTAGGGTGCTCCATCCTTTGGCAACTATTGCATGCCTAACAAATTTCTTAGCATCCTTAAAAATCGTGGGCCAGTAGTAGCCCATTTTCAAAATTTTATGTCCAGTTTTGCGGTCTACAAAATGTCCACCGCAAGCTCCATTGTGGCATGGTTTTAGGATATCATAAATTTCGTCTTCCCTGATACACCTATAGATGTGCATATCGGCCCCTGTGTGAAAAAGGTATCCTCTGATCCAGGAGAACTGAGTGTTGCGTTGCACTATTATTTCCTTTCTCTGGGTGTCAAATGTTTGGGCAGTTTTCCCACTACTAAATAATTCGCCACATCTACGTACCATGGTTTTTTATGGCCACAGCAAACAGGTGTTCATCTGGGAACTAGTCTTCTACTGCCATTGCATCGTCTATTCTTGGCACTCGGGAGAAGAAATCTGCCACAAGGTTTTCCCTCCCTAGTCGATCCTTTATAGTTATGTCAAATTCCTACAAAAGTAGTAATAAACATGTCATTGTTCTATTTGTAATGGGTTTATTAGCTAAATATTTGATATCAGAGTGATCAGTATATAGAACTACAGGGTATCCAGTTATATGGTGTCTAAATTTGTTAATAGCATAAATAACAGCTAAAAACTCTTTCTCTATTACTGTGTAATTCAACTCAGCAGGAGTTAAGTTTTTGCTAATGTGATATATAGTGTAGGGTTTCTTGTCTTCTTCTTGGCCAAGAATTGCTTCAATGGTTGAATCTGAAGCGTATGATGAAATCTGGAATGGTATATCCCAAATCCGGCCCCATACCACTATTGTTGTTGATAGTAGTTGTTTCAACTCTTTAAAGGCAATGTCACATTTATCAGTCCATATAAAATCAATATTTCCCGTTAAGGCACATAATGTTGTAGCAATCTGTGAGAAATTCTTTATAAATATACAATAATATCCTGCAAATCCCAGAAAACTACATACCTCTATTTGAGTGCAGGGAGTAGCTAATAAGAGGATTACCTGTATTTTTGTTGGATCTACCTAAATTCCAGTTGTTGAAATGAAATGACCCAGGATCAGGCCCTTTGTCATCATCATATGGTACTTCTCGTGGCTTAAGCATAGCCTAGTAGCGATACACCACTCCAGGATTTTCTCCAATGACTGTTCAAAGTCATATCCATAGGGTGTGAAATCGTCCATGTACACTTCCAATCCTTCATTTATCAAGTCTGTAAAAATACTGAGTATGGCTCTTTGGAATGTAGCAGGTGCGTTGCATAATCCAAAAGGTAATACCTGGTAAGCAAACGTTCCCCATGGGCAGGTAAAAGTAGTTTTATCCTGGTCTTCAGGGGCAATCTGAATTTGGTTGTAGCCATTGAAGCCATCCAGGAAAGAAAATAATTTCTTCCTTGCCAATGTATCTAGGACCTGATCGATGAATGGAAGGGGAAAATGGTCTTTTTGCATTGATTTGTTGAGCTCTCTATAGCTAACGCATATCTTCCACTTCCCATTCTTTTTGGGGACCACAACTAATGGAGAAACCCATTTACTGTCAGATATAGGATATATAAAATTCACATCTAATAATTTTTGAAGTTCTTCTTTAACAATATCATTTAAGTGAGGATTTAATCTACGTTGACGTTGTTGAATCGGTCTTGCATATTTTTTAGTGTAAATGTGGTTCATGCATCGCTGAGGGTCAGTCCCTTTCATGTCTGGGTAATCCCAAGAAAAATCCCCTTTATATTTCCTAAGGACTTGGATAAGTTTCTATTGTTGGTCATCACCTAGATTACTGCTAATGTTCAGGATCTTCCCTGGCTTGATTTCGATAGGTTTTCTCTTATAGATAGTGGTTGTTGGTATTGGTTGGTCATTGATATCTCTCAGGGAATCTTCTTCAATTTCATTGTCAAGGACTGCTTTAATCATGTGACATTTCAAACTAGACATTGTAGCAGGGTGATTGATAAAAATATTAATGACATCATCTTCTATTTGGTTTTTAATTTCAAGGGCATTTACCACAGTCAATGGTGACCGAATATTTTCTATTAAATATGTTACAGGTTGCTTCCTGGTTTTTACAATGGTTAGGCTTGGCTAAGCAGGGTATAAGGCTAAATTCTTCACATCATTCCCTCTGGTTATGGTCATATTGCCTATCCAACAGCTGATATAAGCATCAGTGGTTGATAGCCAAGGCCTTCTTAAAATTAAGGGATGTCCATCTAACCAGTTCCTAGGGTTAATAATCAAAAAATCTGTCGGATATTCCCAAGTGTCTACAAAAATCATCACATTTAGTAATGTTCCTTCTAGCCTAATGACTGAGCGGTCAGCAAGTTCCAGCAAGGTAGTTGTTGGTTCCAAGGTTGTGATTCCAAGCATTTCGCAAGTTGTTGTTATGAGAATGTTAATCATTGCCCCTAAATCAACTAAATAATTGGGAAAAGAGCAGCCATTTATCTGTCCTGTGACAATGGGGTTTCCCGAGCCTTCATATTTTACAGGTGTCTCTTTGCCTAGTAATAAATCAAACAAAGTCCTGACAACATGGAAAGTTGGGGTTATTTTTGTTTTCCTCACAGACTTCTTTATACACAATTCTTTAATATTTTTGGCATATATTGGAATGTCTAAGCATGTCGTTCCAACATATGATCTTTATTATACCTGATATTATTTCTCGGATACCTTATTGTATTCTCATTATATTTGGAACCGATCTATTATTTTTGGATCATTTCGATCCCCCAGATCACCTCGAAATATGGTCCAATCATGACAGGTCTTGAATAGCCTAGAGGAGGGGTATTTTTATATAGATATTCTTGACTTCACCCAGAAGATCAAAGTCAGGGTATTCAATTGGGCGCAGTATCATCAATCTTTCTGGGAATGGTGGGGAAGTAGTTATGATCTATTCGAGAGTTTTCTACCTAATTGTGTCTTCCCTTGTTGATCATCTACAGTCAAAGGCTTATTTGGGTGTGGTTATTCAGATTGCATATTTTTATCCTTGTCTGGAGTGATTATGCGTCCATATCTTAAGTTGAGTTCATTGCACTCTCTCAACTCAGCTTCAAGGTCTAGATCCTCAATGATTTGTACTGACTAGATTGGTCTGTTATTGGGATTTGAGCTAGGTTGAGCTAGGAGTTGCAGTCGTAAATTAGATTGAGGATTCTGCTGCAACATGTAAGGTGTTGGTAAAGTTGGTTGAGATAGAGGAACTATCCCCATAGGTTGGTTCATGGATCTTTTCCAGTTTGATTGCCAGTTCTAATTTTGTGAGGTGGAAGGGGACCATTGAGATGAATAGGGATTGTTCTACTAGAATGGTGGAGGGTAAGAGGGATTTGGCCCGTTATTGTTTGGATTTGACTGGTTGGGCCATGATGGCATAGAAAATGTTTGAGGTGGCCAAGTAGAAAAGGGTGGCTGGTTCTACCATGTTGCCGCTAAATATTGCTGAGAATTATATTGCGAGGAAGGAAAGAACGAAGATGGATCAGTAGGCATACCTGTCTGACATGCTTGCCATTGATGACGTTGATTCAGTAGATATACTGGTTCCACTTCTTCTTCCGCTTCCTTGAAGACTGCTTTTAATCCTGGGAGCGATGGGCAACTTTCCATGGCATGCTCCTTAGTGCATATGGCACATGTTTGTATCGTATCTAGCAGGCATTCTTTATGACTGTGTTTCTTTCTGCAACGAGGGCATAAAATAGCTTGGTTATGTTCTGCTCTGTTCTACTTTCGTTTAGCTTTCATGATATCCAATTATGTCATCAGGGTCCCCAGGATATCAGTCTTGAAATCTTCCAATAGATTTCCAATTTCAACTCTTGTAATGCTTCCTCCTGAGGCTTTGTTGTCTCTAGTGATCGCATCGCGTCCGACTGGTTTCAGCCTTGTACTGCCCCTGGAGCACCAGATGCACAAGTCTATAATATTGTCATAATCTTCTTGATAAATATCACCCTTACCCATTATATTCAATGTTTCTACCCATTGGTCTTTCATACCTTTAATCATTGTGGTTTTTAGAACATTATCAGGCAAATTTGCATAAGGAGATCTTTGCAGATTTTATTGGAAACGCTCCACATATTCTTCCAGAGTCTCGTTAGGCTTAGCTACCATTTGAAATATTTCATCTATTAGTTCTCTAGTTCAGCAATAATCTTGGTATTTTTTAAGGAAGAATATTTCCATCTGTTCCCAGTCATTGATGGTACCTCCACCAAGTCCCATAAACCAACGCAGGGTTTCTCCCTTCAGAGTAGAGAGGAACAGTTTGAGCTTCTGGGGGTCGGTGGTGTAATCATAACCCCTACATAGGACATCAAATTCGAAAAGGAATGCATCAAGGTCTTCTGAAGTTATCCCATGAAAGGTAGGAATATTCTGTAATGGGATAGCTTTCATGGGGCCATTGACAGTTGTGTCCACAATAGGGTATTGTAACGTAGAGGTCTGGGGTTGTCGCTGATTATTGGCCATTTTGTCAAAAATATACCAATATTCTTCAGGGATCTACTGAGCTGGAGAGTTGTTCCTAGGATTTCCATAATAGGTTATAATGATTCTAACAGCGCTACCTTGATCCAGAACACTGGGTTTCCTCTATTCAATCACTACTTCAGGAGATCTGGGTTCTGGTGATTTAATTTCAGGATTAACTGTTTCTCCTTCTCCTTCCCGAAGGTTGCAAGAATTCCTTTGTGTGAAGGGCATGGATGTGAATTTTCAATATCTTGAAAACTCTATTCAGACCCTTCAGTCTTACTGTGAATCTCATTGTTAGCTACAGATGGTGATCTTGTGGCCTGAAGGGAAACAGTAAGATGTCAGGTAGCAATAGTTCGGGGTCCTACTAATGACTGAGACTCAACTTTTCTTATGATTTCGTCAATAAAGGTTGATCATCCAAGGGCCACTGGTCCCTTATATTTTTCAGGTTTGGGGGGAGGAATTATATCTTTTTCTGGTCTTTTCTTCTTAGTCATTCATACAAAAATATAAATGTTCATTTCTACCTTAAATTCCTACGCAATTCTGCTGGAAAGCGGGCAAAATAGCGAGCATTTTACTCGCTCATTACGCAGGTTCTTACCTCTCATTTTTAATACCCAATTCTCTCTCAGCAAACAAACATCACTCTTTGTAAAATGGAAACACTCCCCCCTGGAAACGGCGCCAAAATATTGGGTGCTAAAAGGTGTCTTTTAAAAATCCTAATTGCCTCTAACATTAATTATCAGCCTGGGTAAGTCTTTTATTCCAAGAGTGTACACAATATGTGCAAGCTATAAATCCAGAGAGTAATGCCTTAAAATAAGTTATTAAATTAAATACAAGAGTAAACGGATGCAATCTAAAATCTCAAGCTTGTAACTTTAAGGGAAACAATTCATCTAAGCATCATGACTCAATCTCAAACAAAACCATAATTAAATCTTAATCAACCAAATTCGAATGGTAATCAACCGAGAGCACCGTAGCATTAACTGAGCTCTTTCAACTGGACTTAAACTACTGGATAGAAGGAAAGCATCTAATAAATCACGCTCTATTCTTTAATTACCCAGAAATGATTCTTTAACTGATAACTAATTCAATCCATGATATGAATTAAATAAAACCAACTAGGATTGCACATTAATGAAATGAATATCAGAAATCTGAATTAACGAAAATAAATCAGCTGCAAAGCTGTAAAGCAGAATAAACTTGAAAGAAATGGAAAAATCATAAAACAAGGAACAGCAGTAAGATCCACTAGAGATCGGGCTCTAGCCACCAACGAATACAACTTAGCTACTTTAGAATATCTGAATGAACAACAACGCAAGTTGTATATTAATCATCAAAGTCACTTGTCATTACAATACGATCTTGTTCTTCACAATCACGCTTCTATAAATTAAAATTACAATCAAAGTAAAAGACGAGAGATCCCTCTTCAGTTTTCCCTTTTATAGTCAAAAGGAAAAAGATAAATGTGATCCCTCAAGATCAGGAGATATTGAGGGATTCACAACTAAATGCTATCTTCAGACAATTCTTCTATCTTGCGTTGATCTTCTCAATTCGTTCCGTGGTTTGACCGCACACGACGCGTCTCATTCCCTTGATTAGCTTTTGTTGTTCCAACTTTGGAACAACAGCTGTTCCATTTGTTGTTTTTCTACATAAAAAGTAATGAGAGTTAGTTTGGTGGATCAAATCATATCAAGAGCAGTTTCATTCATTCCTTATCAAAATCCTATCAATATGTTATTATATCATGGCACAAAATGGATAAGAAAGGAGGAAAAGGACAATAATCAAGAGTAAATACATACCTATTGTAAGGCTCAACAAATGTCATCCCAATGAACTGGTACTTAGAAACAAAGCTCTGCCATGGTACAGGTGAATGGGATATTGTACGTGATGGATTCATAATGACATTCAGCTTTGAAGACGGGTTTTATTGTATTGACAAGGTGCTACAAGAAGTGAAAGTAGAAATCTTTAGGATACCGCAGGATCCTCTGGACCTGATTCAACCTGATTGGACTAATCAATTGAGTCATGTGCTGGAATGATATAATGTAACTACTGAAGAAGAAGATGACGATCCATGAAATATTAACATCCCTGAAACAAAATGTCACCCTGAGGTTGAAGGACCGCAGATTGAGAATCCTGATATAACCGCACCATTGAAAACGAAATAGGTAAATATTGGTACAGAGGTAGAGCCCAAGTCCGCAAATATTGAAGATTATTGGGATGACACGACGGTGGATAAGGTCATTGAATTGCTCCGCGAATACCGAGATTTATTCCCTACTAAGTCTACAAATTTAAAAGGGATAATCGGAGACCCGGGTGTTAAGAATATCACATTGAAACCTGACGCGAAGCCGGTTAAGCAAGGACCTTACCATCTCAATCTGAAGTATAAGGAGAAGGTTCGATTAGAGTTAGACAAGATGCTCACAGTATGCATCATTGAGCCCATAGAAGAATCTGATTGGGTAAGCCTAATGGTGGTACAGGAAAAGAAGCAGAAGGATGAAATAAGGATATGCATAGATCTCAGGAAGTTGAATGATGCTTATGTACATGATCCTTTCCCGACTTCGTTCACTGATGAAGTGTTGGACAATGTAGGTGCCTAGGAAGCATACTCCTTCACTAATGGGTTCTCTAGGTACCATCAGATCAAAATTGCGCTAGAAGATAGAAGCAAGACAACCTTTGCGACTGAGTGGGGATGTTTTTAGTACATTGTAATGTCGTTCAGATTGAAGAATGTGCCTGCGATTTTTTCGTGAGTAGTCATTGCAGCATTCAAGTAATTTATTCATAAGTTCCTGGAAGTATACTTTGATGACTAGAATATGTTTGGGCTAATGATACTCCATGTCGCAAGTTTGCGTGTGATGCTAGATACCTGTCAAAGGTACCAAATCACGTTGAATCTGAAGAAATGTTTGTTTTTTGTTCCTTTTGGGACCCTGCTGGGTCATGTGGTTTGTAAATAGGGACTGATGGTAGATCCTACGAAGATCGCAGTAATACTTAACTTAGAAGCACCAAGGAGTGTGAAACAGCTACGTGCTACCCTAAGACATACTGGATATTGCATAAAGTTTATCAAGGGCTATGCCCAGATCACCGCGCTTATGGAAAATTTGTTGAAAAAGGATGTCACATTCTACTAGAATGAGGACTGTAAGAAAATCTTGGATTTATTGAAAGAAAAGATGGCCACTGCGTCGATTCTAGTCTTCCCGAATTGGAAGAATGAGTTTCATGTACATGTCGACACGTCATGTAAAGCGTTGGGAGCAGTACTGACATAGGTTGGCAGAGGAGACTTGGACCATCATATAGATTTTGCAAGGAGAAGGTTATCCAAGGCGGAGAAGAACTATTCCACCACCAAGTGCGAAAGGTTAGCCATGGTATACGCACTCTAGAAGTTTAGACACTATTTACTGGGTGGCCATTTTAAGATGTATACGGATCATTCTGCATTGGAATACTTGGTCAATAAGACTATGTTGGGGGGAGAATCTGTAGGTGGTTGTTATTGTTCCAGGAGTATGATTTTGAAGTTATTGTGAATCCTCGACAACTGAACAAAGGACCAGACCATCTATCACGGATCGAAATAGGGGAAGAGCCCACTAATTTGGAGGAGGGATTGCTTGACACAGAGCTATTTGCAGTGCGCATCACAGATGGTCATTTTGAAGATATCATACACTTCCTAATTATGAAAACTTCCAAGAAGGACACACCGTCCAACAGAAGAAGGAGTTAGTGGTGGGCGTTGCAGACATTTCTATCATTGTCGGGCATTTGTAAAAAATGGGGTCCGATGAGATATTCCGATGATATGTACCGAAGTTTGAAAGGAGCAGTATCCTTGCGGACACTCATGGGGGTGCCATGAGAGGACATTATGCAGGGAGAGTGATCGCACAGTAGATTCTACGCACAGGGTTGTGGTGGCCAACCCTCCATTAGTACTCAAAAACTTACTGCAAGGCATGTGATGTGTGTCAGAGGACTGGCAGGCCATCATGGAGGGATGAGCTACCTCTCAATCCATAGATAATGCTACAACCCTTTGAAAAATGGGCGATAGAGTTTGTGGGACCCATTCAGCCCCAAGGAAAGAATACGGGAGTGAGGTAAATTATCACCGCGATTCGATGGGCAGAGGCACAACCTGTAAAGGATTGTATAGGCGCGATTGTTGCAAAGTTCCTCTTTGAGTGTGTACTTACACAATTTGGGTGTCCAAATATTTTGATGAGTGATCACGATATGCAATTTCTGAGCAAGACGATCAACGCGCTAATGGAGGGATTTCAGGTATATCACCAGAAAAGCACGCGTTATCACCTGTGTTGAAATGTGGCAACAAGAATATTCCAATTTAATTTTTCCTTAAATTAAAATTGAGAATTAAAATTCAAATTTAGTCTCACCAGCTGCTTGAAAAATAATTAATTAATTCATTATGGATGAATTAGTTGGAGAAATTTATGTTGGAAGTCTTTCTGAAGTCATGCAATAGTTATCCCTTAAATTAAGGAGATTATCCCTTAATTAAGGAGATAAGGTTGAGTTGTATTTGAGTTGTAATTAGTTAGCGCAGTTTACTGAGTTGAGTCCAGTTAGATTAGTTCCAATCTGTTTGAGGAACTAATTGTGAGTTTAGTTAGTTAATGCATATATGCATCCAACTAGTGTACTCCAGATAACTGAAGATTCTCTAATCATTAACTCATGCATGTCTATTCTGAGAAATACCCAATTGAGATTAAAGACAGGGTCATTGTACTATCAGTTGCATAAATTTTCCTATAAGGAAAACTCATGCATGCAGAAGGAATTCATTCCTTGAGGATTGTGCAGATTTACTGTTAGGTAAACTTGACTCGGGATAGAGTCAAAGGAGGTTAAATAGTGATGGTTTTGGGGCACATGGTATTGTGCACCCATGGTATTCTGCCCGTGGTATTATATGTAATGGAGCCTATAAAAGGCTGGAAGGACTTCATTGTAATGCAAGGGCCTGGAGGTGAGTGTGAAGGCTCACTTGGCCGGATTGGCCAAGGATAATGAAATTTCATTGTGATTGGGTTTTTCCCTAGATTGGGGTTTTCCTAGATAAACATGTGTGTTTATGTGTTTATGGTTGCTGCTAGTTATTTTCATATTTGTTTCTCTCAGTAATTCTCCCTAATTAATTTGTGTTCAAGGGTAAATTTCTTAGCAATTGGTATCAAAGCCAAAGGTTGTGTATTGGCTTCAGAAAAATGCTTTTTTTGCCAAGGGTTATTTAGCCTGGTAGACATAGAACGGGTTGATGCATAGTTTGTTCGCAAATCTAATCTAAATGCAACCAAAACAAGGTTCTACAAAGGCAGATAGTGGAAGGGCGTGTGGACTGTTCCAGAGGAGCCGAAGGTTGATATAGATCCATGGTTGTAGTGGCAATGTTGATCGGAGGAGGCACGATATTGATCTCAGGAGGAATGACATTCATGCGGGAGGCGAAGTAGGCGTTGTTGCAGAGGCAACGTTCAATCCAGATCCAAATCAAGGCCTCTTGGTGAAGTCACCCTAGGCGAGGGTTTCAAGGATTCATCTCAAAAATTAAAGGCAGTTAAACTTGGCAAGAAGGCAGCAAAGAAACAAAACAAGGATGCCTGCAATTGGGAGAAGATGGGTCAGAATAGCAGCAAAAAAAAAATTAATTCATTAATGAATTCAAAATTATTGCATGTAAATGGGCATACTGCTGTAAGACCTGGTAAGGCATGTGTGCCCCTGGGTAATCACCTGTAAAGTCTGGGTTAGACCTAGGTGATAAGGGGGATGTCGGGTTAACAATACCACGGGTAAAAAACTTTGAGGGAGGTAAGAGCTAGAGTGAGCAGGATTGTCTCACTTAGCAAGATTGACTGGAGTTAGTCAAGGAACTCCAAGTCAAGTTTAAGGGGAGACTTGTTAGGTAAACTTGACTCGAGATAGAGTCAAAGGAGGTTAAACAGTGATGGTTTTGGGACACATGGTATTGTGCACCCATGGTATTATGCCCGTGGTATTATATGTATTGGAGCCTATAAGAGGCTGGAAGGACTTCATTGTAATGCAAGGGCCTGGAGGTGAGAGGTGAAGGCTCACTTGGCCAGATTGGCAAGGGCTTTGGCCAAGGATAATGAAATTTCATTATGATTGGGGTTTTCCCCAGATTGGGGTTTTCCCAGATAAACATGTGTGTTTATGTGTTTATGGTTTCTACTGGTTATTTTTATATTTGTTTCTCTCAGTAATTCTCCCTAATTAATTTTTGTTCAAGGGTAAATTTCTTAACATTTACAAGGTGTGAGATCAGTGTGAGTGTTCAATGTTACACATGGTAATAGTAGGATCACCCAGGAAAAACTGCGCTAGGAAATAGGAGCTTGAAGGGCAGTGTGGAGGACTTAATGAGAATTCTATTTTGCCTGTGAGCATCTGTGAGGATTGTGCTAAGATCTGGCTAGCTATGAGAGCTAAAGCTTTGTGTAATTCTGAGATATTTCCAACTTGTATGATAATACAGATAGTGGGGTTTTTAGCTAAGGCTTTCCCCTTAGATTCTTTTGTGTTTCATGTGCATTGATTCTTCTTCTGGTTATATGTGTTCCGCTTGATCTTGCTCAACTCTATTAAGCTTCCGCAAGTTTGATTGTAGAAGTAGATTAAAGTATTTTTCTTTAGTTATATTGCATTATCAGGTTAATCTACATTCAGAATGTCTACAACCCGCAGGCTAATGGGACAATGGAAGAATTCAATAAAATGTTGGAGAACGTGTTGACCAAGGTTTGTAACATTGAGCGAAGTGATAGGGACATACCATACCCGTAGTACTATGGGCCTATCGGATGACATGAAGAAATTGACTGGACAAACACCCTTTAGGCTTGTCTACGGTGTTGAAGTAGTGATGACCATGGAATAAATTGTGCCTAATCTGTGCATAGCAGCTCTCACGGGTATGACGGATCGCAGAGCCCTGAAAGAGAGGCTCACGCAGCTAGCTGACCTTGAGGAAGAAAGATTTCTAGCTGGATTTCACCAACATGTCCAAAAGCAGCGCAAAAAAGCATGGCATGATCAGCACATTAAGTTACGCACCTTTAAGGTAAATGACCTGATTTTGTTATATGACAAGTAGTTTGATAAATTTCCAGGGAAATTCAAAATGCACTGGTTCAAGCCCTATGTAAGGAGATTACCAACAAAGGAGCAGTTCAGTTAATCAAATTAAATGGGGACCCTTCCCAGGAAAGGTAAATGGCAGTCAATTGAACCCATACATCGATGGTCTGGCCATGTGACTATATGAAGGTAGCACAGTCTTAGCACTCTAGGCAGCTGAAAGGAGGCGCAGGACTATAAACTACATTTCCTGGGTTGGGGAGCTGCACGACTGGTTGTGCGAAGAAAGGAAGTGTCACAGGGTTTGCGACAGCGTGCAGAGAGTTGCTCTACCCAGGGAGAAATCATGCAAGTCGACCGAAAACTGACCATTAAAGTCACTGTTCATGATTTGATGGTATAAATACGGCCAAATGGAGCGGGGGTCGGCATTTAAGATGAAATTTATGGGTCAAATCCTTGAAAATATGTTGCCAATATGGCATTAATGAACCGAATGTGGGGGGAAGGGTCGAATTTCAATTCAAAATTCCCTATAAATAACAGGTGGTTGCCCAACAAAAAACACTTGGCATTTTGACAATTGAGTTGTTGAGCTCTCATGTGCACATGAACCGAGAATTCTTCGAGGCCCTGATAGCGAGTTCAGTGTTTGAGAACTTACCAGAGATGACACTAGCATTATTGAGTATCATTATGTCGACACCTGCCACAGATATGGACATTGAAGTAGTGACAATCAAGGAGGATATGCCAGAAATTTTTATGGAGGCTGGAGAAGCTGCTCCAAAGGTTTTCAAAGTATTAGCAGAAGTCCCCAAATCGCCAAGGATGTTGAGACCAAAGCCCAACCCAACCGAGGAGAGCACGAAGGATAAGAAGGGAAAGTAGCCTACAATACCGGTGCGATCACTGAGAAGAAACCCACCGAAGGACAAGCCCACCACACAGGAAAAGGGAAAAGCCATCAATCTAGGGCCGGAGGAGGAAGAAATCGAAGACATCCCAATGGATGATGAGGATGTGGGGGTAGACATGGAGGAAGTTGAAGCCCAGGGTGCTGACCCTCTCACTCGATTGCCTAAGTACATCCCTCTGCGCAAAGGCAAGACCAAGGTACCGAAAGATATCAACGAAAGCAAGGTTCCCTTGCAAACCCCTCTGTTGCTAGATGAGATTGTTTTTGAAGGACCATGCTTGGGGTGGGTTCCTCTATTAAAACTCGAAGACTGGGACTTGGCTGACCATGAGAAGTTCCCACACTTAGCGACTAAGCAACTGATGTGCCACATTATCGATACAACCACCGAGATGACTGCATTAGAGCACAGAGGTGGATTACAGGAGAATAAAAGTTAGGGATGCTCAACCTACTATGGGCACTGCACTACAACCGCACCCCAATTACAGCCTTGGTCATCAAGTAGCTACTATTCTTGGTGCATGTTGGGTGTTTATGGCTGGAGGAGCCAATACCTATCACTGACAGATTGATCCACAAGATCACGTGGATCCCCTACACAAGAGAAAATCTGGCCATGATGTTTGGCAGAAAAGGTGGTGAGCAGGCCCTTACGGAGACCATGAAGAAGCCTCACAGATATGCCATATCCAGTATTAGTGACCCTGTTGTAAGGCAACCATACAAATTTTGGTAGGGAAGGTGATGAAGAAGTATCGCACCGATGAGGTGTCGTCGCCTATCATCGCACTAGCAGCCCTGTGTGCTAAAGGAGTCCAGTTCAATTGGGTAGACTATCTCCACGGTGAGTTCCTTGTGAACTACCGCGAGGCACAGGAGCTCAGCAAGACGTTCCACTATGTGTGGCCTGTGTTGTCTATTGTGTTGGTACCATGGGAGCTAGCAAAAGATAATCAATTCCCTTCAGTCACGCCAGACCTACCAGAAGCAGCGAAGTACGCTTCACTGTGGGCAACCAAGGATGTGCAACGCATCAAGGACAGTAAGACCTTTTGGATCTTGATGGAGATGAACATCCGCATGGCCATCAATCACAAACCGTGGTTGTCGCCTACAGTTTTTACCAACCTGCAGGGCTACACAGAGTTTAAGGCAAATTTTCACCATGTTTCCATCAGGGTGCGGAAGGACCCTGAGTAGACATGGTATGACTTGCCTTACCTGGCAACCGATGATGCTATTGATGCAGTACTTGATCAATGGCCGACAGAATGGCGCACTACAGCATACTTGGCAGTGGGAGGGAGCAAGTCCGTCACGCAGCGCAAGAAGGAGGAGGCCAAGCTCAAGATGACGTAGCTGGCTAAAAAGAGAAAGAAGGAGGCCGCTGACAAAGCCCGGGCAGAGCACGATGCCGCTTAACAAATAGAGAAGAAAATAGGTGGAACAAAGCAGGGCTCTAAAAAAGGCATGAGGTCGCCTTCACTCGAGACAGAGGAAGAGACGAAAAAATCCGAGTAGCACGGCGCTGACCCACAAGAGACATTTGCTTGCGTCAAGAATCCAAGGGAATAAGAGAGAGGAGGGTCAAGGAAGAATTCCAAGGCCACTAAGACATTGTTGGACCCAATTACCCTCCCAGAGGGCAATTTGCATGACATCGGCAACACGGTACAAGACGTCACCACAGAGGCCCTACAACAGTTTGAGCAGTAGTAAAAACTAATATTGGGGGCTATCTAGACAAGTCTGTAGGAGTTGCAGACCCGCGCATCACAGGCTGGCACGGTGTCCACCAGCCTTGTGATCGGCACTTCAAAAGCTGCCAAGATGCTGCGCAGAAAGGCCTCCAGCGTGATAGTGTTGCTTGATGGAGCACTAACCACGGAGAATGAGGCTAACAAGCCCACTGTCAGTGCCCTCAAGGGAGTAGGGTGAATCTGGTAGTGGTCCTTGGTGAGGCACTCCACCTCTTGCAGGATGGAATGATTGCAGAGTTAAGGGCCTATAAGCACCACGCTCTACAAATGATCAACGAACAACGGATCAACAATGAGTAGATGGCACTATAGGGAGACTCTTCCATCATCGTTTTGACCAAGGCGACTGATCAAAACAAGTGGATACTTTAGGCCATGGAGGAGGCATTCTGAATGGTCCCAGGGTTGGCCATTCCTGAGGAAGAACTAGTTGAGGTGCGCGTCCACAAGCTGGATGCAAGGGTGCACGACGCTCGTACAGAAATGGCGAGGGTTCAGTTGGAGTTGAACCTGAAGATCACCAAATTACAGTTGAAGGTTAAGCCTTCAACTCCACCAAAAGTAAATGATCAATGTGCACCCACTATGGCAGGGGCACTAGTAGCGGTTGACAGTGCAGTAGTGGACTGCACACAACTCTTTGAACAGTTGTTCGAGGTGCTGATGAGCTTGCAGGAGGACCCTACTGTACAACGACTGGAGATAGAAGCGCGCAAGCTACAATAGTGTTATTATGAAGTCAAAGTCACAGTGCAAACCATCGCGCTCACATAAAGACTGGCAAAGCTACAGGAGGCCAAGCAACTGAAAGAACAGGTGGATGCAGCGCAGCACAAGGAAGCAGTGCTAAAGGCGTGACTGAAGCCCTAGTTGGATGACGCTTATGTGGTTACAACCTCTATTGAAGGAAAGCTTGCAACTTTACAAGAAACTTAACAAAAGCTTCAAGTCGATAGTTCAAGAGCAGTAACCGAGCAAATGGTTGAAGACACAAAGCAGGCGGCCACACAGTGCACTGCCAAGGTTGCGGTCATACAAGCCGAGCTAGGAGGTCTTTACACTAAGATCTCCGCACCTATCGAGTGACTCAAGGGTCAGTCACAATGTTTGTGTTGGGGGCCTATTGGGAACAAGATCCCCTAAGGACAGTTTTGGGGCTAAAAGCCCATGTTTTGGGTCAATTTTTGTAATAAAGTTGTAAAGTCTCCACATTTTGTGGTCGCGGAGCACGAAGGTGTCATAAGTCATAAACGGTTGTCCATCCTTATTTTGTAAAGTGTAAAGTCAGATGTAAAGATCGAACCATGGGATTGTATAAAAAGAGCTAAGTAAGTAAGCTCTAAGTAGTTTTGGAGGAAGTAAGAGGTCTTGAGAAATAAGGAAGAAGTATTTAGAGAAGTCTAAGTTTCGGGTCGGAGCGTAAGTAGAGGCTCTGTAGCTGAGTGCACAAAGGCCTAGGGTGGAAGTCCGCAGCCTAGTGCGTGGACCTCTGCAGTTGTGTGCGCAGGGCAGATAGAGTCTATAATCATTTGAATATATCAATAAAGAGAAGCATTCTACAAATTTTATGTCTTTGTTTCCTGTTAATGCATCTTGTCATATTATGTATGAATTTAATTTACAATGCCTATGTGATACGTGAATGTATGTAAGTACGTTGGTTAATTGAAAGCAAGTAAGAATATCTATTTACGTAGTGTTAACTATGATTGTTTAATAAGATAAGTAAGACACTTAAGATAATTTGGGAATCTTCACAATATGTTGCCCTAACAGCGCAAAAGTACCTGAACCGCAAGTTAGGGCTACACGAAGGTCAAGCGTACCGCTTCGTGGAGATACTAAAGGGCGGAATAAAGGGATAAACAAACAGAGCCCTATAACTTAATGACCTACACGAAAGTAGGAACATAAGGGAAAAACTGACATCACGACCATCTTAGGGTGCGGAAACTTGGTTCCAACATCTCCCCATACTGCTTCGGGTGAGACTTCGGTCCGCGCTCCACGGGCTGATGCCGAACGAGCCAGCTGTGTAGGGATTTGTTTGGCTAAGTAACGTTGAACCTGCATGAGGCCCCACACAGCCACCAACAAGTTGAAATTAATAATTTAGAAATAAATTCTACTTTAGATGTGTCAACTCTAATTCCATTTCATGAAATATGGTTTCCTAAAACAATTCCCTTAGTAAACATCATAAGACATTTTTCATGCCTTAATGAGAGATTTTCCTCTTTACATCTAATGAGAACTTTTTCCAAATTTTTAAGAGCTTCTTCAAAATAATTTCCATAAATTGTAAAATCATCCATATATACTTCCACACAATCATGAATTAGATTAGAAAAAAATGCCTAATATTGCTCTTTGGAACGTTGCAGGTGTATTACATAATCCAAAAGGAAGTACTTGGTAAGCATAAGTTTCCCATGAGCAGGTAAAGGTACTTTTATCTTGGTTTTCTAGGGCTACTTGGATTTGATTATACCCTCTAAAACCATCCAAGAATGAGAAATATTTTTTTCCTGCCAATGTATCTAAAACTTGATCTATAAAGGGAAGTGGAAAATGATCATTTAAAGTGGTTTTATTCAATTCCCTATAGTCAATGCATACTCTCCATTTTCCATTCTTCTTAGGAACAATTACTAAGAGTGAAACCCACTGATTTTCTGATATTCGATAGATGAAATTTACCTTCAACATTTTTTGTAGTTCCTCTTTAACAATTTCCATTAGATTTGGATTCATTATTTTTTGAGGTTATCAAATTGGTCTAGAATTTTCTTCAGTGTAAATATCAAGTATACAACTACTAGGATCAATGCCCTTCATGTCAGTATATTTCCATGCATAAGCCGAGGAATGTTCTTTCTTTTGAAATTATTCCAAATTATTATTTATATTCAAAGTTTTTCCTAGAAAAATTTCAATTGTGGAATTGCAAAATTTTTCCATACAATGCAAGGATATTTGATGAGATGATAAATATTCAATATTGCATTGTTCTAGAAAACTCTGATTAGATTCATAATATGATGAAGACACATTATTTTCCATTAAATTCAAAATTTGATCTTCCACATCTATTTGTGAGGTAGCAAAGATTAGTCTTATATCAATGTCATCATCTAACCATTCTTCATTTTCAAATTCTATCGTTGTTCTTGTAGGTGGAACATTGTGAAATTCTTTGTTGAATTTCCATCAGAGATAAACATGTCACCAAATCTACAACTTATGAAAGCATTCACTATAGCAAACCATGGTCTTCCTAAAATCAAGGGTGTCCTCCTAAGTTATTCTTGGGTGTCAAAATCATGAAATCAATAAGATATTCCCAAGAATATAAGGAATCATGATACATATATATCTTCTAATAAACCATTAGGTTTGATTATAGATTTGTCTACTAATTGTAACAATGTATGTGTATATTGAAGATTAGAAAATTTCATTTGATTCATAGTTTGTTTACTCATGATGTTTATAGCTTCTCCTAGATCAATCAATGTATTTGGGATCTCTACAACATTGATGTGTGTCTTCATAATGGGACTTCTTAGATCGATATATTTTTGAATTCTTGTTTTACCCATCATGATATCTGCAATTTTCTTGACTAGTTGGATTCTTTTGACTTCTTTTCTTTTTCTTCTTGGTTTCTTTATGCTCAATTTTCTAATTGTATTTGAAAAAATTGGTAGCAAAGGAAATTTTATGAAATCATTCTTCATTTCATCTAACATATCATCATCAGGCAATAAAATATGTTTTTCTACTCCATCAATTTTCAATCTCTCAGGAAAAGGTGGTTTTGAAATAGATACTAAGGGTTGTTCCATAATAGGAGTTGATTTATTTGGATGTGTTGCAGTAACTTATTTTTGAGTTTTTTATTTTTCATTAAGAGACTTCTCTTCTTTAGATATCTTTTTACTTCCCTGAATTACAACTGACAGGGACTTTTTCTCCAATACTCTACCAGATGTGAGTTGGACATTGTTTAGATCTAGTGGAGTTATCATGTAAGTTTGGAAATTTTGTCCTTCCATATTGTAAATAGGTTGTGATTTTTTATTATTCGGATTTGGAAGTGGTTGGGCAAGCAATTGGTTTGATCTTTGAGGAAATGGTAAAGAAATTTGTGGATTCAAAATGTGGGTTTGATTTTGTTGAACAGGCTGAGGATAATATTGTGGAGGGAAAATAGGATATGATTGTTGAAATTGTGTATATTGAGGATATTGAGGGTATTTTCTGTAAGGATTTTTCCATCCTTGTGACCTAGGCTACGGCCAAGATTTCCAAGGCATTGGTGCATTCCAATTACTTTTTGATGGTTGTGAAAATGGTTGGTGGGTGTTAAAACCTTGAGTTGTATTTGGTTGTGAATTTTGCCATGGTCTTTTAGTAGTAAAACAAAGAGGATCTACCTGATTTGGTACTATTTGTTCTTGATGAATAGATTTAAGACCTAGTATTGATGGACATTCTTTCATATCATGATTGTCCACACATATAACACAAGTTTCTACATTCCTTAGATTAAGAGGAAATTCTCTCAAGGCATGTTTCTTTCTTCACTTAAGACAAATGATGGATAATGCAACATTTTCAGCTTTTTGCTTGTTTTGTATTTTAAGAGTGTCAATTTGTTCATTAAGAATCCCTAAAATATTCGTTTTAAAACTATCAAGCAAATTAACTAATTCTACTCTACTTATTGTCCTAGATGTGGATTTATAAATCCTTGATAAAAGAGGATCTCTTGGATTTTTCTCAGTTCTTGCTTTACCTCTTGAAATGTGTATGAATAACTCACAAATTTCTGCAAGTGACAACTGAGAATTGTCTCCCTTACCCATTAGATTGAGAAGATCAATTCAATCATATTTAATGGATTTTAATAAGAGAGTTTTCAAAGTTTCCTCATCTAGATTATTTATTTTTCCATTTTAACATTATAATCAAACCTTTCAACGAAGTCTTCAAGATTTTCATCTTCTTTCTGTACCATTTTAAAGACCTCGTCCTTAGTATTATGGGGCATACAGTAGTCCTTATATTTCTCTAAGAATGTAGTCTTCATTTGTTCCCATGTTCTTATGGAATATATTCCTAAACCCGTAAACCATTTTAATGTTGCATCTCTAAGGGTTGCAGGGAATAATTTCAACTTTTGAGCATCATGTAGATAATAATATGATCTACACAAGACTTCAAATTCAAAGAGAAATGTTTCAGGATCTTCGCTCCTTAGTCCATAAAAGTTTGGAAGGATAGAGGGTGAGATATTTTTCATTGTCACAGTTGTATCTTCATCGAGGATAGGAAATCCAAAGGGTTCTGGATTTATATCTTCTCCTCTCCCTCTTCCTCTTCCCCCACCTCTTCCACCTCCCCTATTTCCTCCTCTTCCTCCTCCAATCCTAGATTGTTCACCATTTGCATTATGTACCTCTCTTTTTCCTTCTCCAACCATTGTATATTCTTTAGAACAAATATAGGGTTGTGGTTCCAAAATTGGGTTTTCAACTTCCTCTAGTTCCTCTAGTTCTTCTATCAATGGTTTGTTAGAATACGTTTCTTCTTCTTCTTCTTCAGTAGGAACTTCCAGCTCTTGAGCTAGAAGTTATTCTCCAGTTGAAGATAGGAAAATGTTAGGTCCCTATAATACTAGTGATTCCCCCATTACTATTATCATTTTATCCCTTATTGTTATTATTGTGCCCCTATTGTCCCAATATTGTTATTAGTGTGCCCCATAGAAGCCTACTATTGTTATTATTGTGCCCTTATATTATTATTGTTATGTGAGCTTTGATTATATAGTGACCCCTTATACTCCTATATATAGAAAGGAGGTTTAGTCATTTGTATCATCCAATAATTTTTCATTTGTGTAATGTAAAGGAGGTTTCCCCCTTGAAGAGGCTCATATTGAAGTCATTGATCTATCTTTTCTATCTTTTTGTGAGTTGGTTCATAATATTTGGTATCAGAGCTTTAGATTCTAGGGTTTCGCTGCTCCAAACAGGTCATCGTGGAATTTCCTCTATAACTTTGTTTATGCGATGTTTCAGAGCTAAAAACAAAACCCATTTGATCCAACATCTCAATGATACTTGGGCCTGAATTTCAGATCTTGTCTCACTATATTTCCAGAGATATGATCTAAGGAAGTTAGGGTCTTTGCAGGTTCCCGAATTACATCCCAAAATAGGTGACCTTGGGAAAATCGTAATAAATTTCGCTCTAAGTATCAGATTGAAATTTCATAAGAAGTTATAGAAAAAGAATGAACTTTATTTTTCTATACATAGGTTTTAGGTCTGAAGGTTGAAATAGTGACACATGGAACTTCGTACAAGTTCGCTCTACTGAAAAAGTGTATAATTAGGTCATCTTGGGAGATTAGACATAACTCTTTCTTGGAGAATCAAATTTTGATCAGACCAGTGGCGTTGGAAAGAGGACTCATACAACTACCATATTTTTCAATTTCAAACCTTAGAGATTTGAAATTTCAGAGATATATCAGATTTAATATTGAGCTCCTACAAAGTGAAAAAATGTGTGTAGTTTTTTTAAATTTTTCCATATGTTTGGTTTGAAAAATTAGTTTGAAGGAATTCAAAGGGAATAGTGAATCAAAATTATCATTAATTGACACCCCAAATAAAGAAAATAGAAACACCTAGTAAGCAACATGAAATCTCTAACATGATTCATGAAGAAGAGGAAGAAATGCAACATGATACATCAAAATTAGGAGACCAAGTGAAACAAAATCCACTCTCACAAAAAGTAACAGAAGCTAAGATGGATGGTTTAAAGAAAGGCATGGAAGCAAAGATGGATGGTTTAAGAAACACGTGGAAGCTAAGATGAATGATGTGGAAGCTAAGATGGAAGGAAAATTGGAAGATTTGAAAACAAATTTGACAAAGTTGCTACAATAAATGTTTACTAATGGTGAAAGGGTAGTAAAGGAAACTCATGATGAGAACAAAAGAAAAGTTAATCATGATTTCATAGACTCTAACATTAGATTGAAGACCCACCACATTCTAAATATCGATATGAGAAATTTTGATGGCAAGGATCCCATAACATGGATACTATAGATGGAGCATTTTTTTGCTCTCCATAATGTGAAAAACACACAAAAGGTACGCATTGCAAATTTATATTTGGAACCAAATCAGTTTGTATGGTATTGATGGCTTTGCTCTCGTAAAAAAATTGTCACTTGGGAAATTTTTATGGAAGAAATGATAGCACATTATGAGGATACAAAAAGAAACATACTTTTTATCCAATTGATAAATCTCGAACAAAAGGGTTCAATGATGGAGCACATTGAGGACTTCCAAAAATTGAATATAAGGGTAAAAGATATTCCACAGGAGCATAGGATTGATGTGTTCATAAGGACTTTAAAGGATAACATCCAACATGAGGTTCGCCTTTGGGAACCTGATTCATTGGAGAAGGAATTCAGGTTGGCAAGACAAATGGAGAGCAAAATTATGGCAACAAGGAAGCCTACCACTCACAACTATAAAGATGGAAGTGTTGTTGCCCCTAGCCTTCCACAACCTACAAGGTTGACACCACAAAAATTGGAAGAAAAAAGAGAAAAAGGGCTTTGTTACAGTTGTGATAGCAAATACACTAAAGGTCATATGCATGTTGAGAAGAAATTATTTTACATAGATTGTGAAGAGGAGGAAGGAAAAGAACAAGAAATGTCAAAAGAATAGGATATACACCAGGAACAAACCTTAGAGAAATAAGAAATGAATCTAACCATATCTTGTAATTCATTGGCCAGAATTACCACTCCTTAAATTATCAAGATAGGAGGACATATCAAGAAGAAAAAGGTAATAGTGTTGATTGATTCGAGCAGTACCCATAATTTTATTCATTGTAAGATAGCCAAGGAATTGAATTGTTTCCTATATCCAGCACCAGAGTGTAAAGTGATGGTTGCAAGTGGACGAACCATAAATTGCTCTGGAAAGTGCCATAATATCAAGCTATCCATGGGAGATTATGTATTGAATATCCCAACGCTTTCCATTCCAATGGGTGGTGTTGATGTTGTATTAGGAGTCCAATGGCTACAATCTGTGGGTACGATAACTTTTAATTTTCAAGAACTTTTCATGAAATTTTTTTTGGAAGGAAAAGAAGTTGAATTAAGGGGTTGTTGTAGCGGCTACAACCACCCTCCAAAATTTTTCCTTAACTTCATTTTGGAGCCTCCCTACCAACCTTTCGCAGCAGCATGTCTTGTCTTGTCAAGTACACAAGTTTCAGTGATTTTCTTGTAAAATGATAACTTGTCCATCAAAGCTTGTTGCATTCCCCTCACAGGTTGTTTCACTGGACTTGGTCCAGCTGCAGGCCAAGCAGCTCCCTCAAGAAATTGTGCAATTCTGGAGGTCAACCAGCCTTCCCTATAGAAATTTTACAATTATGTCTAGTAGCCTGTTGGGCTCTAGAATTGTGCAAATCCGCCTGTCACTGTTCACTAAGAAAATTGCGTAATTCCTCCCAGCAAGGCTACTCTGCTTAGAAACTATACAATTCCTCCCAACATGGCTACTCAGCCCAAAAATTGCACAATTCTAGGCAGCAGTCAATTGCTCTGCCCAGAAATTGTGCAACCCCTTTGGGCAGCCAGCCCAACTCCCTCCCATAAATGCTCATTTTTTCCTCCCAGCTAAGCAAAAAAAAGTCATTAAGAGAAAATTGGCCGAAGGATGTTGGAGGGGTGTGTGGATGTTGGAGGGGTGTACGATCAGGGTAAACAAAGGAAAAGATTTGAGTAAAGTGCTAAAGTCTACATCTCTCATCTAGAAAAATTAAACCAAAGTTGGAGGGCCGAGGGATGTTTGGTTGTTGGTTGGAAGGTGGGGTGATGGGGGACCCCATCAAGGCTGGCTGAAGACTCAAGGTTGGCTGAATCTCAGACCCTGCCTGGCTTTCAAATGAAATTTTCTAGTCATCAACAAATTTCCATCATGGGCTGCTCCTCCTAAGGCAATATGCAAAGGCATCCATTGATTCAAGGATCTATTTTTAGCAGTTGGAGGTTACATGCAAGGATCATTTCAGAAACCTCCCAACAAGTGTTGCTTTCCCTAGATTTGTGGCATGTGCGTCGCAACCTCGATTTTATCGAAAATCATCAATCAAACGCTGCAAATCTCATTCCTCACATTGATTTTGTAGCTTTGACATCCCACATTTCATCTAGGAGTCATCGGCACATTTAACTCAGTTGCTTTGGGGTAAGCCCACTTTTCATGTCTCACGCTGCGTTTTTGGCTCTTTTTTGTGTTTCACTTCCATTTCAGTGTTCGTTAACATCTCACTGTTGTCGCATGCATGACATTGTTTTGCACGGACGGTCGTCGTTGTAGTGACTTGCTTCACACACATGCATGCTTTCCAATTTTTTGAATCCCGCACTTGTTGTTTGCATGAATGATCATTCACTCTTGTTTTCACTCATCTCACGATGAATTTAGACTTCTCATGTTTTCAGTCGCCCGTCGGCTGGATTGGGTTGCCTTGGCCCAGACCGTTCCTTGCCCGGCTAGCATTGCGCATTTCCGGAAGTGAAGGCTCTTCCTTCCCTCCATAAATTACACAAGTCTAGCCAAGCACTAACCTCCAGGCTTGCATTGTGCAATTCTTGGACGCAGTGTCCCACTGGCCCCAGAAACTGCGGAATGCAGTTTGTTGTTTGCATGTCACTCTTGATTGAAATTGCGCATTGCGCAGTTTTAGTCCTCAACAAGCCAGGCTTGACTATTGATTACGTAGTTCTAGAAGTCAGTTAGCCTCCTAATAGCCCGGATTGTGCCTTGTGCAATTTTGGCAGTCAGTATCCTGACCTCCCTACAGAAATTGCGCAACCTTCATGATCAGTCACACAAGCATGTTGCAAGTCATTTCTCAAGTTTGTTTTGGTTTTCGATTGAGAGATTGCTTGCCATGAGTGTTTCCATGTCCATAGGTATCGTAGGTGTTCATATGCCTTTCAACAGCACAAGTACAATGGCCTTTAGGAGAGTAGAGTCAAAGGACACAGTTGAGAACACAATGTGGGTTGCAGCCAAGAAAGTGTCTATGATCTTGCCTACCTATGAAGACATCAAGTTGTTCGTAGACAAGCACATCAAGATAAGATCACAACAACATCATAACAATCAACATCACAACGAGCAGTACCATCACCAGTAGTTGAAGGCAACATACCTGCATGCAACGAACGCAAGAGGAAGGTTATTGACAACACAAAGGTGGAGAAAAGTTGCAAGACCAAAGTAGTTCCACTCATGATTAAAGCAACTTTGGAGATTGAGGCTATGAGGTGATGGCGCAACAAGACATTCGGACGAGAGCAGAGAAAGGAACCGAGAAGAAGTTGCATGTATTGAAGCAACAACTCAAGGAAGAACAAGACCTCCATAGACGAGAGAATGAGTTGCAGCAGGAACAGGTACAGTAGTGGGCACAACATGCACTCACAAATGAAACTGCACTTGTACAAGTTATAGATCCATCCTAATAGTTAGAATAGAGTAGATATGGTGAGTAGTGTTGTTGTTCGCATGCAAGGGAATGTATCAGCATGCATGTCATTGTGTGCACGCATGTGATCCCACCCATTCGACACACTTACCGAGGAGAAGACAAGAAGCAAGTCTGACTAGAACTGAACATGTACTGTGACAAGTTGATGCACACGACCACTAGCACATGCTTGGAGAGGAGCATAGACACTATGCATCAACATGTTTTCGGTCCAGTCGCACCAGGACGACCATGTGCATGCTATCAGACGAGTTGGACGGAGGAGCCATATCAGTGCACTCAGATGCAACGAAGGAAAGAGTTCGCTTCAGTAAGATGTCACCATGTAGCACACGGACACCATCACAGACAACCAAACTTGGCATCAACTCACCACCTTCAACCATCACAAGCATGTCAAATAATTGGTCTCACCACAACGGTCCGAGTGCCAGTGATGTATTACATGGCTTCCTCAAGCCATTTTGTCTCACATGGGCACATGTCCATTGTAATGTAATGTCTTGTCAAGTGGAAGTTCAAGTGTCGATAGTTGAATGTAACAATCATAGAGTAGTTGAAGAGTCATGAGGATAGATGAGCAGTCTTAAAGGGGAATGTCAAGGGTCACCCCACCCTTTGCTATAAATAGTACTTCATAACTCATTGTATAGGCTTTTGGTCAGCCAAGCTTCCGATAGGACTATCTTAGAGAGAGCTTAGCCAGTATTGTAATGAGCCTTGGATTCTCCACTGCACAGAGCTAGTATATTTCTTTGGAGGAGTAGGCGGTTGTAGCTGTAACGTTCTGTTGTTGGAACTATTAGTTAGACAAGGATGTATTGTATGACAAGAACTTACACTTATTAATATAACAGAGCTAGCACGTTTCATGCATATGTTGTATTGTATTTTATGCTATTTGGTTTACTCTAAATGATATATGTATTTGTTTGCTTACGCATGCTTGTATGGACTTTTCTGTGTATGTATGTATGAATCTTTCTGAAACATGATGTTGGTTTAACCATCACTTTGGATTGCTAGCTAACTTGCCTTCCATGTTGTGATGCATCTTTTCTCATGTGTTCCCTTCTTGACTCCTTGCTATCATAGGTTTCCAAGGGGCCCACTCATCTCAACCCCCGTATGTTTGAACCTCTCATGCACCTTCCTTGGATTGCTGCAACTGTCACACACTTGCTACCAACAAAGACATCTTACTTTCCTCTGTGCAAAAACGCGGTCAAGGTATTACCGTACGACCCACTGCTGGGACTCCTACACCAAATGGTCTGAGGTCTAATTATGACTTCTTACCAGGGAGATCCCCTTACATGTTGGCAGGTCGAGTGCCGTCAACGTTTTGGCGCTAGAAGGAGGGCCAGATGACAAGTTGAGTCCTCACATTTGTTTTGAATATCTAAACATCTATCATGACTAACTACAAAGTTTCTCTTTTGGAGTGTATGTCTTATGGAAATTACTTCATTATCTCGGAAAATCTCTCAGATAACTTGTCTCATAAAACATACGATGGTGGAGGCCACGTAGCCTTGGTTAGGCATGCGGTCAGCATTGTAGGTTCATGAGAAAGACATGGAATATTTGAAGAGTACATGACTTGCGCATTATTCATCTACACACTTCAAGGGCACCCCATGCACTGGTGTGCCATGCTGCCTGAAATATCTATTCATTCTCTTGCTCATCTGGTCACAGAGATAGACCATGCTTTCAATCACTTTAACCATAAAGCTCTCAATCAAGAAATTATGAAATTACGAAAAGCACCCGATGAATCCATTGATCAGTTTTACATACGCTTTTGTAATCTTGCATACCAATTTCCCAAAGATGAAATTGATTGGGAATTTCTTTATGGGATATTTGAGTATCTTCTTCGCATATACGAACCCCGCTCAACACACTTCGTTGATGGAGTTGTGTAATCACAAGAAAGCACAGTTGTTGTCACAAGTGATTGTCCACCTTCACCTCATCAAACAGCTCCACCATCGCAGAGTGATATGGGAGATCATGTACACACATCTATTGAACTATCACATCCTCCCACCCCACCTGCTCTTGATATTTGAATAGATTTGGCTTGCAAGCCTGTTGGTTGTCATGTGGATTCGTTCCCTCAATGTCTGTCCCTGCATTTTGTTGATCCTCCGGATTGACTATCCTGTGTTCTTCCATTCCAGACTCCTCACTTGTTGTGAACGAGGATCAAGTTGTCGACAGAGTTGGTGTTATGCAGCCAACTTACGCCATCATTCATGATGAGTGTGTGTGGGAATCTAAAGAAGAACTCACAGTGAAGTATGACTCCCTTCCAGCTGTGCCTCACCCGCTTTATTTTGACATCCCTTGTGGTTCCGCCATTGCTGATTTCCCCTGTGAAAACCCATTTCTAGATGTTTCTACTTCTGATCATTCACAGGACACGTAAGATGTTGGTCTGTCATCATAGTGCAGAGAGGACACATATTCCTCCAAAAATCTGTCCAATCTATCATTTCTGAAAACACAGAGGGTGAAAATCTTTGCTTCTCATCTACCCCTCTACACGATTCATCGAATCATGAGGATGCCGACAAACATCTTGAATTTTATGATCTTGGTTGTCGTGATCTCTCTACTTCTTCATCTGATCACGATGTTGATTCAATCGTTGTTAATCTGTCTAAGACATTGGTCTACGATGATCTATTTGTCAATGAAGTTGAAACCCCGTAGAATGTCGAGGCCCTTTAGCCTGAGATGATGGTTATGTCAGGCCCTCGTTGTCCTAAGGTTGGTTTCACTTCCGGCTAGGAAATTGTTGAAACACTCAAGGCTCCTCATCACTCTCTGCTTTGCATTGAAGATCTACCAAACACCCAGATTTCACTTCCTCCACTCGAACTACATGATCCCATCATTCATGCATTAGACGAATCTTACACAACAAGCACACATGCACAATGTAAGTGGTCTACCTTTCTCGCGTTTGCTTGCATGTCACAGTCAAGAGAATGCATACACTCAACATCTACACATAGTGTAGCACAACACCATGGCAGCTCCACAGAGTGCATGTCATGCGTTTTCACTCATCTTTGTTCTGTGGTCGCTTGTAAGCTCAGAGTGTGATGGTGAGGGTGAGACATCCATAATCAAGCATATCTTTCAGTTTTTCAATTTTTGTGAATCTTATGAAATTGATCGTGAAGATGTTTCTTGTGTGCTTTTCTTCCTCACTCTTGGAGGTCGAGTTAACTAATGGTGTCATACCATACCATCTGCTTCCATTAATTCTTTTGAAAAATTCCTCAGGGAAACTTTTCGAGCCTTTGATAGGTATGATCACCGAGATGTTATTAAAAGGATTAATCAACTAAGAATGAACCCTGATGAGTCAATTGAGTATTTTGTTAATAGATTCCTTCACCTATGTTACAAGTTTCCTGGAGAAGATACATATTGGGATCTCTTTAAACAAAATTTTGAACATTTGGCAAAAATCTTTTTACATTGTGAATCTAAACCCCCAGATGTTTCTGCTCCCTTAAATTTTTCAAACCATGAGACACCTCTACTTTCAAAGGAGGAACCTACTATTCATTTTGTCCCTTGTCCTCCTCCTTTCTCAGTGATCCAAGAGGATCCTAGAAGGCCAATTTTTTGAAGTCCTCAAAATTCATCAAAACCAATCTAAAATCGAAGAGCTCTCCATTATGAATCAAATGGCGTGAACATAACCTCAAATGGACACTGTATGTGAAAGTTATGGCCTGCTGAAGTTTTTTGAAAACAACTAAATTTTTTGCAGGCAAGACCCACCATGCCACTTGGCATGCTGACATCAGCAGTACGAATGCTGACGTCATCTATATGGTTTTTGATGTCAGCAGGGTGACGTGGTGTATGACATCCAATCATGGAGTGACATGTGTTAGTTGACATCATCAGTAGAGTCAGTCATATAGACCAATCAAAGAGTGTCATGTGGCACCTGAGTTTGCATGCCAGATTTTCACTAAAGAGGTGACAAATTAGACCGGTTTGATGTTTGGAGAAGGAAAATTTGTTGCCTACTTAATTTTTATAATGACCATTAAAAGACAACATGATAAAATTCCCCGTTAAGGCTATATTAAATTAAAATTTTAAAAAATTATTGTCGACAAGCGGGCGGTCAAACCCTGCCGCCCTGTGGGTGACAATTATTATAAATTCGGTGGCTACCAAACAAGGGTGGTTAGGGGACCGACGAAACCATTAAATGGCCAATCGAATATAGTTAACATTGGACCAAAAACGGTGGCAATGATTCAACAGTTCAACGATGATGTATTTTAATATATAACACACACACACACACACACATGCACGTGTGCGCGCACACACACACACACATGCGCGTGTGCGCGCGCACACACACACACACACATATATGTGTGCGCGCACACACACACACAAGTATGGGTCGGTTGGTAGGTTTGTGGGTTTTAACCTGTGGCCTCTGACCACCTAATTTAGCACACCACCAATACGCTAACAAACCGATGATAATACTAAGGCCTCCAAAAATATATATATAACCCCACAAGTGTCGAGAGTCGGGGAGGAGGAACCGTGCCCAAGGAACCATGCCACAATGCATGCAGAACCCTGAGCCAGAATTGCGCCCTTCTTGGTGTGATTTTCGAGAAATATTTCTAGGAATATTGGGAGAATCTTTTTGCAGAGAATATTGCAGGGAATATAAAAGATTCCTTAGAGCCCTAGAAGTCACCTTCTCAGAACAAAGTCAAGTTTATAGTCATTTGACATGATTTCGTACCATGAATTCAATGGTGTTTTCCGATTCTGCATTGGATTTTTTCATTTTCCAACCATTCCATAAATTGGAGGTATAAGGTGTCATTTTATAATTAATTTTAATTTGATTTCACTACCAATTAATGAAAGAGGCCTCCCCACATTAAGAAGGGCCTGGAGACATAGCCCACAGTGGGTGAACTCTGTTATCAAGTTATTTTTGTGCCTTTGATCTAATGGTTTCTTTTGAATTCCACTTCTTTTATGTGTTTACGTCACTTGGTAAAATATCTTTTATATGCAATTTTGTATGCATCCTTGAAGTAAAATATATGGATCAAGTTTGGTATTTGAGCAGGTCTTCTTGATGCTAGTAGCATGAATGAATGCTAAATAGGAACAAGCTCCAAAAAGGAGAAGGCAAACTCAAATCCTTTGATCTGGAAGTGGTGTGTGTAACACAAAGATGGAACACGGAAGATGAGGAAGCTCGAATGGAGGAAGAGTGAAATTATCAAAAGATCTTCTTCACCATTGCAGAGAAAGTTGATAAGTTGTTTGCAAAATATGAGAAGGAAATAAAGCTGGAGAAGAAAGAGCTAGATGGTCATGAAGATGGAAAAGGAGGGCCTCATGAACCACCCTCTCCATCCTCTAGTGACAATTCTTCTTA
Organism: Pinus taeda; assembly: GCA_000404065.3. NCBI lineage: Eukaryota > Viridiplantae > Streptophyta > Pinopsida > Pinales > Pinaceae > Pinus > Pinus taeda. Next base: position 60,703 of record APFE030174816.1, on the reverse strand, counting down.
TTCCTCTTCTCATCATTCTAACAGGCATCATAGGAATGCATCGAAAAAGCTATTTTTAAAGCTAGATGTAAAGTTTGATTTGCCCACATATAATGGAGAGTGTAATGCAGAGATATTAAACAAGTGGATTTGACAGATCGAGGTTTATTATCTGATTTAGAAGATAGAGGACGATGAGGCCAAGATCCAATTAGCATCTCTTCAGCCGAGTGACACTACTCTCATTTGGTGGTAGAGAAAGTTGCAGAAAGGAAACAAAAACTTGGGTAATCTCCTTTCTCTTGGTCCAATTTTGTTTCTGCATTAAAAGATTAGTTTTATCCTTTGGGTTAACGAAAAAATGATTTAATGGAATGGATATATTTGAGACAAGGAAAGGGTCAAAATGTACAAAACTTCACAGAAGAGTTTAGAAAACAAGATTTAAGTTTGGGAATTTCACTTGATTCACCAGAAATTGTAATAAAGTATATTGGTGCTTTACATAGTTACATCAGGCATTCTTTGTTGTTATTTGAGCCTACTACTATTGATGTGGCTAGTGTGAAGGCCATTCACCTTGAAAGTAGAAGAAAGAATGAAAAATAAGATCAACCCAATAAATTGCCTTTCAAACCTTATAATGGCAAGTTCAAGGAAAAATGCAAGGGAAAGGAAAAGAAGGAAGCTACAACCAAGAAGGAAGAAGGGGAAAATCCATCTTGCACACATTTCAAGAAGGAAGGCCATGATGATGAGCATTGTCAGAAGTTTCATCCAGAGTTGAAGCCAAATATATTTGGTGGTAAGAGTAAGCAAAAGGCCATGGAAATCGTACAACAGGACCTCGGATCCGACTCCAGTGATGGGACACAAATCAGAACAATGGGCATACAAGGTACCCTTTCTCTTCATGCTAACGAAAATTATAAATTGCATGCAAGTATAAGTTTTTAAAATGAGTCTCTTGTTAATGAACAAAAGAAGACTGGAATTTTCCACATTAGAGTTGTGATGAAACATACTAAAGTGGAAATCTTGTTTGATCTAGGCTCACAAGAAAATTTGATTTCAGAATCCTTGGTTAGGAAATTAGGGTTAGAGACCAAGCCTCATCCAAAACCATACCCTCTTGGTTGGATGTGTGACAAAGCCAAATTACATCTAACCAAGTAGTGTAGAGCTAGATTTGTGATTGCATCCAAACTAGTAGATGAGGTTGACCTTGATGTTGTACCTTTGGATATCTGTGGCATTGTATTGGGGATTCCATATTTATATGACAGGAAATTAGTTTTTGTTCACCATGAAAACAAGTATCATCTCACGGAAGATGAGATGGAATACATTGTTAGAGCTCATTGTTCCTAAATCAATGCCAGTCTTGTAAGTGCAGGTTAGATGAAGAGATTGATCAATTCCAACAAAGGGTGAATACTCATGGTTGTGAGAGAAAAAGATGCAAAGACATCTAAAGCTTTCCAAGGTTGTGATCCCACTCATAAAAAAAAAATTGTATGAAATTGTTTCTAACTGTAATGGGCTTTTTCAGGAACAAAGTAGGTCTCTTCCAAAGCATGAGATCCAACATGAGATTCACTTGCAGTAGGATGCTCCTTTACTTAACATTGGTATGTATAGGTTGTCAGCCATTGAGACGGAGGAGATAAAGAAGCATGTGTAGGAATTGTTGAACCAAGGGGCCATAAGACCAATTTCTTCTCCACATGGTTCACCTATTATGTTGGTGCCAAAGAAGGATGGCACATGGATGATGTGCGTAGACTACAAGGCACTCAAAAAAATAACATTGGAGAATCGATACCCTCTCCCCCACATTGATGATTTATTAGATCAATTGCAAAATGTTGTCTATTTCAGAAAACTGGATGTGCACAGTGGCTATCATTAGGGCAAGATTGCAAAACAAGATGTATGGAATACTGCATTCAAGACAAAACAAGGGTTGTTTGAATGGCAGGTGATGCCATTCGGACTATGCAATGCTATGACCACATTCATGAGGGCGATGAATGATATTTTCATGCCTTTTCTTGATGATTTTTTAATTGTGTATCTTGATGACATTCTTATTTTTAGTAGGACATGGGAAGATCATGTGAGTCATGTTAAAAATGTGCTTAATGTTTAGCAAAAAGAAAAAATGTATGTCAAAACATCTAAGTGTGAATTTGGTAAGATCTATTTGGTTTACTTGGGTCACATTGTTGGAGGTGGGCAGTTAAAAATAGATCCTTCTAAAGTTGATGTGACTGTAAAGTGGCCTAAACCCATGAATGTTACATAGGTTCATAGCTTTTTGGGTGTAGTACAATATTGGAGAAGGTTCTTGCCAACTTCTTCATCATTGTATCCCCCTTGCATGCATTGACAAGTGTGAAATAAACCTTTATGTGGGGAGGAAAGAAACATAAATCTTTTGATACACTGAAAGAGAAAATCAATACTGCATTAGTCTTAGCCTTACCTAACCTACAACATCCTTTCGAGATTAAGACAAATGCTAGTGGGTATGCCATGGGAGTAGTGTTGATGCAATAGAGGAAACTTTTATGTTACCATTCGAAGACATTCTCCCAAGTTGTTGTGAACTATCCCACATACGATAAGAAGTACATCCAGTCACAAACCAAGCTTCAACAAGCACGTCATTTCAGATGGATGGGATTCCTCTAACAGATTCACTTGGTAATAAAATACAAGAAGGGAACCAACAACAAAGTGACTTATATGCTTTCTCACCCTCCTTTTTCTACATCTATAGTTTTGCAAAATTATTCTTTGTCTTTTGAAAGTTATGCTGAACAATATCTCGATGATGAAGATTTTAAGGATATTTATGCAAAGTTGACTCATGGATCGCTAGTAGAAAATTACCATATGCAAGGAAAATTGTTGTACCACCTTGGAAAACTTTGTATCCTCACTAATGAAAGAATACATGTAATTAGAGAGGCACATACCTCTCTTGTGTTGGATCATTTGGTGTAGGGAATGCTTTGTGTCATTTGCAGAGGTTTTATTTTTGGCTTCACATGAAAAATATTGTGACTCGATATGTAAAGGGATGTGTGTTGTGTTTAGTTTGCAAGCCCACTAATAGAAAATTAGGGCTCTACACACCACTCCTCGTTCCGAGTTGTCCACGGGAAGTGTGTCAATGGATTTTATCGGTGATTTGCCTTTGTCTAGGAAAGGTCATGACTATTAGTATGTCGTTGCAGATCAATTTATAAAAGTGCGTATCTTAATGCCTTGTAAAAATAAGATCACTGCGGAGCAAACTCATCTCTTCTTCCAATTTATATGGGTCCTCTTTGGGTTGCTCACACCCATTATGTATGATTGAGACTTATGTTTCCAGGGATAGTTTTGAATGAGTTTGTGAAGAATGATAGACACCAAGCTAAAAAAGAGCACGCCATTTCATCCACAGAACAATAAGAAAACAAAGGTTGCCAACCGCACAGTGACACATTTAATCCGGGGCTATTGTGGCAAGAATCCCAAGTTGTGGGATGAGAAACTTCCTTATGTACAACATGCATACAACAAGGAAATGCATTCATCCAATCTGATCTCACCGTTCGAGACAGGCTTTGGATATTTTCCAAAGGATCCCTTAAACATGGGATTTGGGAGAGATGAATATTCTAGTGAGGAATATGACAAGGACAAAACATGTAAGTTCATTTAGCAAATTCATATGATTCACCATGAAAAGTAGCAGAAGTTGGAGAAAAGTTAAGCTCAATACAAAACTTGACATGACAAGCACCAGGTTGATCACCAATTCCATGTTGGAGATGATATGTGGCTCCACTTCAGTAAAGATAGAATGAAAGGGGAAGGAAAGAAGTTGAGACCAATCTGGTATGGCCCATTCACCATATTAGAGAAGATTGGAAAAAATGCATTTCATCTCGATTTTCTAGCATACATGCAGATGTTCTTAGTAGTGAACGGTGAAAACATGAACCTTTATGAGCCTCCTTTGATCATGGAAACTGAATAGGTTGGACAGGTTCCTACATTGAACGATTTTGCACCCGAATACTTGGACAAGCTACTTGAGGATATCATTCTTGACATGAGAACTAGGACTTCACAATGGGGAGACGTGGAGTACCTTCGTATCACTTTCAAGGGAATGCATCCAAGTAAGGCCCATTGGATTGAAAAGGAGAAAGTGAGGGAGAAATTCCCTCACTTTCCAATTGACTGAAAAGCTTTTGGCAACCCAAAAGATCATTAGTGGGGATGAATGATCCAAGAGGATCCTAGAAGTCCAAATTTTCGAAGTCCTCAGAATTTAGCTAAACTAATCTCAAATAAAATATCTCATCATTCTAAATCCAATGATGCGAATAGACATCATACGTGAAAGTTAAGGCCTGCTGAAGTTTTCCAAAATAGCTAAATTTTTTGCAGGCATGACCCATCGTGCCACTTGGCATGTTGACGTCATCAGTATGAATGATTATGTCATCTGTATGGATGATGACATCAGCAGGGTGACGTGGTGTATGACAACCAATCATAGAGTGACACGTCTCAGCTGACGTCATTATCCCATTTAGTCGCCCAGTCAGTCATACAAACCAATCAATGAGCACCACGTGGCAGCCTAGTCAACATGTCGAATTTTCGCTAAGGAGGTGACAAATTGGACTGGTTCAGCAACCTACAAAGTCGAATTTGTCCCCTACTTAATTTGTCTAAAGACCCTTAAAAACCAGCAGGAGAAAATGACTGGTTGGGGCTATATTAAATTAAAAGTTAAAAAAATGTCCACTCACTGGCGGGCAGTCAAACCCTGCTGGTCGGTGGTCGGTTATTATTATAAACCCAGTGGTTACTAAACCATGTCGGTTAGGGGGTCAGCGGAACCATTAAATGGCCAACGAGAAACAATTAACGACGGATAAAAAACAACGACAATCATTCAATATTTCAATGGCAGTTTATTTTAACACACACACACATATCTATATATAGGTCGATTGGTAGGTCCATGGGTTTGAACCCGTGGCCTCCAATCACCTAATTTAGAATGCCACCAATACGCAAACCAACCGGTCGATAATACTAAGGCCTTCGAAAAATATATATACCCTTAAAAGCGCTGAGAGCCAAGGAGGAGGAACCACGCCCAAGGGACCCTGCCACAGTGCCTGCGGAACCCCGATCCGGAACTGCACCTTCCTAGCTCGATTTTCAAGAAATATTCCTAGGAATCTTGGGAGAATCCTTTTGTAGAGAATCTTACATGGAATCTAAAAGATTCCTTAGAGCCCTAGAAGTCACCTTCAAAAAACAGGGTCAAGTTTATAGTCGTTTGACATGATTTAGCACCATGAATTCAACAATGTTGTCCATTTCTGCAGGAGAGCGGCTTTGGCATCTAACTTTCTCTTATCCTCTTTAGGAATATGAGCAAAGGCCTTGCATCCAAATATCCTTAAATGACCAAATTTAGGTTTAAAACCATACAATGCTTCAAATGGTGTTTTGTGCTCAAGATACTTAGTAGGGCTTCTATTTTTAAGATATACAGCTGTGTTAATAGCTTCAACCCAAAAACTATTAGAAAGTCCTTTACTTTTTAACATACTTCGAGCACATTCAACTAATGTTCTATTCTTTCTTTCAGCTACTCCATTTTGTTGAGGTGTATGTGGTATTGTAAATTGTTGCATGATTCCATTTTGTTTGCAATATTTGATAAAAGCTCCTAAAGTGTACTCACCACCTTTATCCGATCGAAGAATTTTAATGTTCTTTCCTATTTGCTTTTCAACCATACTCTTGAATTCTTTAAAGTATTCAAACACGTCACTTTTGTTTCTTATAAAGTATACCCAGGTGTATCTAGTGCTATCATCAATAAATATAAGGAAGTAATATGCTCCACCAAGTGACTTAGTTTGCATTGGACCACATACATCGGTATGCACTAGTTCAAGTATTTCACCTTTTCTTCTATTTTCATGCATAGGAAATTCTTCCCTATGTTGTTTTCCTAGTGCACAACCTTCACATTCAAAGTGTTCACCCTTAATAATTGGAAGACCTTCTAACATCAATTTCCTTTGTAGTAACATTAGGTCATTATGATTTAAGTGCCCATACCTTTGGTGCCAAAGTTCTATATTTGACATGCTTGTTGATGCCAAAGCTTGATGCCCATTCTTCATTACATCCAACTTGTATAAGCCTCCAACTCTCATTCCTTTTGCAACAACCTGGTAGTTGTCTTGCACATCCTTTACCAAACAATGTGATTTCACAAATTCAACTTTTAAATGTTGATCTGTGATAGTAGAGACTGAAATTAAGTTCTTGTTTAATCCAGGAACATATACCACATTTTGAATTTGTTTTTCTTGTCCATTAGGCAACGTAATACTTATATTACCATATCCTTTAATTTCATGTGATCTATTATCTCCTAAATAGATGTATCCACCATTATTAATCTCATGATAAGTATCAAACTAATCTCTTTTGCATGACATATGGATTGATGCACCAGAATCTATAAACCAAGCATTATCATCATCAGTTTCTGTTGATAAAGAAGCATTGGACACAAACGATTTAAGATTGCTAACATCTTGACTAATTGCTTCATTTCTATCAACATAATTTCTTGAATGCCTTCTTTGTTTAAATTGATTAGACCTCCTTTTTATGCAATTCTTAGCAAAATGACCAGATTTTCCACAGTAATAACACACATCATCTCTACTTGATTTGGCATTTGTCCTTGGTAAAGGGGTACCTTGAAATGATTTTACCTGTGGCTTTTTGCCTTTATTTTTCTCCCACTATTTGTCTTTGAAGGATTTCTTCCCTTTGGCCATCAATGCCAAATCTGAATTAGGAGATCTCTGTTTAAGGCTTCTTCTTTGTTCTTCTTCCTGCATAAGTATACCTGCCAACTCATCAAAAGTAGGAGCCTTCTCTCTAGCTGAAAGACCAGTTATTAACATTTGATATTCATCAAGCATTCCATTTAATGTCACAATAACCAAGTATGTACTAGATATTGATTCACCATATCACCTAATTTATCCTTTAGATCTTTAATTCTAGAAATGAAATCACTAACACTTTCATTTTCTTCCATCTTAATTGAAAGAAGCTTACTCTTTAAATACAATATTCGATTTGTAGTCTTCGTCTCATACAAAATTTTGAGAGTGTCCCATGTCTCCTTGGATGTTTTGGACTCTCTAATGTGTGGAATAATGTTGTCCTTAATCGTCATCCGCAAAAGAACCTTTGCTTTGTTTTCCCGTTGCTCCCAATCTTGAATTGCAACATTTGTGGCTTGAGGGGACATTGGCTTAACTTCAGCTCCAAACACAATTGCCCATGTATTGTTGCCTTCCATCAAAGTTTGCAACTTAAACTTCCAATTTGCATAATTTTCACCATCTAACTTGTTAGATTCAGATAAATAAGATTATGCCAATACATTAGCCATTTTCAATAAGCTTATAAATCCTTAAGTACCAACCACCAAGATACAATTTTTTCACAACTTCAATAAATAATTTCCTTCAAAAACAAACCAAGATTTCACCATTCACCACCATCATCGCTCCTTGTCTCCATTAATTCTTACAAAAAATTTCATACAAAATATACCCATTTTCATAAACTTAAAAAAACCACAAAATGTTCTCCCAAATCACAAAAAATACAACCACAAACAACAACCATAGCTATTTTTTTACTTAGTTCGAACTTCTAATATATAAAATATCTCATTTTTAGACTATCGGACCTTCAGCTTAAAATCAATCAAAAAAACTTCATTTATCACCAGGTATGGTATGGATTAAATATAGTGCAACCAATTTATAAAAAATATTGAGAGTATGGTTTTAACCTTATGTACACCCTATATCAACGAAGGCAGTGAAGGCTCCTTTGAGCTCTTTACAGAAACAGACGGTAATCTTGGTAAAGAAGCAAGAATTTATTGAACAATGAGCAAAAATAGGGGCCCCTATCCAAGAAAGGTAGCGGTCGCAATTCAAAGAAAATATGCAATTAAAATTGGAGATTATTGTCTAGTCAATTTAATGTCTTAAATTGCTCTACATAAATTATCAATCCAGGTATCGTAAACTGATGAAGTGTGGTGCACTATATGTGCTTAGTTAACCTTTCTCTCACTTTGTTGTTTTATAGTTTATGTTGTTTTTGGGGTTTTGTTCTTGTTGGTTTTCTAAAGTGTCAATCAAAATAAAATGCAATAACTAAACAATGAGCTAATGACTATGAGACCCAGTATCCTTGCCGCTTCAACAAAAGGACAAGATGATTCTATCATGTCATTAGTTCAATCAAAATAAAATGCAATAACCAAACAATGAGCTAGTGACTATGAGACCCAGTATCCTTGCTGCTTCAGCAAAATGACAAGATGATTCTATCATGTCATTAGTCATTAAAAGGCTATGTGCATCACTAATTTACAATCAACTTGAAAGCAATTTATGTACAGCTAATATACATAAGCATAACAAATTTAAATGCAAAATTAAATGACAACTATACAAGGCAGGGGCCCCTCTGCCACCTATGAAATCAAAGCAAAATTGAACACACTTGCATGAATTAAAGTAGCATGAATGAAAAATCTAATCTATCAAACTTAAAAGTAATCAAATCAAATCAAAACAATATTTACAAAATGAAATCTATTCTACCTTACATTCTACAAAGCAATATTTACAAAATGAAATCTACTCTACCTTACATTCTAATGTGCTCCATGACATCTACTTCACATCTCTTTCCATGTTGAGAACATCAAAGCTTTATTCAAATTCTTCAAAAGTACAAAGTACAACAAAGTTCTCCAAAGCTTTCAAAAGCCATCAAGGAAGAACTACAATCTTAAGAACTAGGGACTAAAAAAAAAAGACTAACTAATGAAGGACAGAGATCTCCTATTTATACAAAAAGATGAGAGCCATCTCATTAATGATAATCCATGAATTTCTCCCTCTACCTCTAGAGTCCTAATCAAAATAGGAACTGATAAGACACATGTCTTTTTAGAGTTACAATACAATTAGGAGATGTGACACATATCCTCATGATCCCATGATTCTTTCCACTCAAATTCGAATTTGGCCTTAGAGTGCCACATAAGGGTCTTCTAGAAGCCTCCTTTCAACCTACACATGTCAACAATCTCAACCCATTGGTTAGGTATAAGCTTATGCACATTATTTCCTAATTTTTAACAACAAATTCACTTAAAAGGCTTAGAATTAATAAAGATTGGAAAAGCATAAATGTGGCCCAATGATATTGAAAGTGGGATGAATGTGGTGACATAGTAGTGAAATGGAGGTGATATAATGGACATAATAGTGAAAGTGAAATGGAAATGAATGAAATTTTCAAGACTCAACAGATTGCTTGCATTCTCTTTTACTTTTGCACTAGATTACACTAGTTGCATTTAAGTGAAAAGAGAAAAATCATCATTATATCTTAAGGAAGTTTTTCTTTAAGTTTTGTTTTGGCATTGCATTTTCTTATCATATGAAAGATTAGATTTCATATTTTGCATTTAGTGTTTGAAGATTGCCATGAATTCACTTTTGCATTTGGTTTGATGCATGATTTGAGTGATCTTGTTCCTTACGTAGATAGCTTTCATCGAATTGAAGGACGTCATTTCACCATCTAGTTTTCATTTTAGGAACATGTAACATCATTAAGGCCTTGAAATCAAAACATAATTCCAAGATTAAATTTAAACTATATCATTTAATCTAAGGAGAATTTGAAACATCAACGTTCATATTTAGTGGTCTAGGTTAGAGACATGTTTCAGTGTCTCTAAAACTTAGTAGATGTCATTCACTTCAACATTAGATAGTGCTAGCACAGACTTTTTCTCCCCGTACTGTCACATATATAAAGGGAGACCCCATAGGTGGCAAACCTTTATCCATAGGAAGCTGAGTATGCCTCCTTGTAAACATGATACACCGAACACATCATTCGGGGAGATTTCCTGCACGTACGTCAAGTCCTTGGTAAATTTATTTGCTGAGGTGTATATTGCAGTTCACGGTTACTTGGTACTCCTTTTACCTAGATTCACTTGAGTAGTCATTTCAATCTCTTTTGATTCTTTAAATTTGAAAAGGTCATCAAGAAACTTGTCCTTTCAAGCTCGCTAAACCATCAAAAGTGACTAGAGTCACCTTTTTGTCCTTTTCTCAACTCTTAAAAAGATGAAAAGGAAAAGTTTGTTTCTAAAAATAACTTCCCATGATAAACATGTTGAACCCAAGTAGTTCCTTCTTGGACCAATATTGAGTAATTCCCTGTTAATTTCAAGATTGTTAAAGGCCCTAAATGAGTCTCCTTTCCTTTTTTTCTTATGAGAGGAATTCATCATGGCTGAACCATTGATTTGATCGCGTAGTTCCCCTTCATTATCTGATATTGAAAGGTCCTCACAAGGAGTTCATCCAGAGCTTCCTTAGTCACTTGAGGATCAAGGTTTTAAAATTAGGATTATTCCAAGTATCCTAACTTTTTCTTGTCATCCACCTTCATCATATTCTTTGTCACCTCAAGAATCTAATTTGGATACATCTGATAATCCTTTTCAGACCCCTAAGAGTCCGAAGACTCTTGAGAGTCTGCAAAGGCTTGTTGTCTATTCGTTGAATCCATTATTCTATTCTGTTGTGATATCTATTCAATGTTCATACAATCCTTACGATCAGCCTAGTATTCCTGTATTCCTATAGAGTTATCTCCTCGTACATATCGGGTTCCTCGTCACCAATTTTTTCCATCTATGGAGTCAAAGGTGAAATCCCAACATCTTCTTTGATTCATTCATAAGTTTCTGCTACCCATACTCCTCATGTCGATGATCAGCAAGGACATGAATTTCCTCCAGAAGGCTTTCCTTATATAGGAAGAATCCTGTCTCTCACCTTTCCTGAAACTAGTGGACCTGTGTTACCACATGGTTATACCACCTTAGCTCAGTTAGTTTCGGGTACTCCTAGTGCTTCACCATTGTATCAAAACCCTATTTTGTCTTCCAATTCTATGCCTACATCTAGTTCGTTCATTCTGAACACGACCTCTCGAACTTTTTACAAACTGTTATCGCATTAGTTCCTGTTCAACCTACCATTCTTTCACAACCTGACTTGTCATTTCAATTGACCCTTTCAGTACAACCAGTTGTTTCAGATTAGGTTTCGGTAAGTTACGCCACCCCTCCAAAAAGTGGATACAATGTGCCACTGCCTGGGGGGGAAGATACGAATACTCCTCTTGTGTCAGGCGAAACCAATATGAGTGGATTACAAACTCACATGGTTGGATTTAATCAACCTTATTATGGAAGTGTTCCAAACCCTGTTGGTCCATCTGGGTTAGATAACATCCAATATCAATAGCCTTATATGGCTCAAGTTCCAGTCCAATAGGATTATGTCCCATATGGTTCGCAAGCCTTGGTTAATTTGTCTTACATTCCTCAAGGAAGAGCTTATGTCTAGCCTGGTCAATCTATTATTCCTGGTGGATATGGTCAGATTCAATTTGGGAACTATTAGTACCCTCAGGGTATATCCCATGGGACTGTCAAGCTACCCGTGTAGTACCAAGGACAACCTTTTCAGCAGCAAGGGAAACATTCGCAGCAACAAGGTCAATCTTTGTAGTAGTAAGGGCAAGTGTTACAGTAGCAAGGGAAACTGTTACAGCAGCACGGGCAACCTTTACCATAGTCGCACTAGCCTTTGCAGCTAAAAACTCAGTATGTTCAGTAGTCTTCTCAAACTTTGTCCTCACAAGGCCAACCTTTGTAGGAGCAACATCAACCTTTACACTAGCAAAGTCAACCTTTTCAACAACAAGTTCAACCATGGCAGGAGCAAGCTTTATATGAATATCAACAATGTCAACCTTTGCAAGCCTAAGGTGAACCCCTGCAGCTGTAGGGTTAATCTACTTACATCAAGGGTGAATAGGTTTAGCAACCGTATAGCCCGTATGTTGTGTACAATGCTTATAAGTGGCCTATGGTAGGATAATATCAAGCCTACCCTAGATCACATGCACCTTATGGTCAACGTAACCCTCAATGGGGACAAAATCATGTCCCGTATGGACAAAATCTTCCACTATGGGGCCAAAACACTCAACAAGGATGGAATCCGTAGTTTGGGTCTCCTCAAAGGCCCTATATGTCATTTAACAAGCAATTTACTTTCTTGGCTACATTGGAACTACTCGATGTCTCAAGGCTCATGAATGATCTTGTTGGGCGCGAGATCCCGCAAGGACAGTTTTGGGGCTTAAAGCCCAAATTGTGGCCCAATTTTGTAATTCTATTGTAAAGACTCCACATTTTGTGGGCACGGAGCGCGTAGTTGTTAAAGAGTCATAGGGTTGTCCACCCTTATTTTGATAATGTAATGTCGGTTGTAGAATATCTACCCATGGTCCACAAACCATGGGATTGTATAAATAGAGCTAAGCTCTAAGTAGTTAGAAGAATAATCAAGAATGTCTAAGAAATAAAGATGTATGCGAGATAGTTCTGATGTGTAAGCCTAAGTTTTGGTCATAGAATAGGTATAGGCTCTACAGCTAAGTGCACAAAGACCTAGTAATCCGCAACTAAGTGTGGAAACCCCTGTATTTAGGTGTGCAAGGCAATTCGAGTCTGTAACCATCGGGAATCATTAATAAAGAGAAGCTTTCTATCATTCTGTGTATTTATTTTCTATTTATGCATTTGTTATATTGGGTATGAATTTCACTTCTAATGCTTATATGATGTGTGAATGTGTATAAATATATTGGTTAAGTGAACGCTTGTGAGAACATCTATTTACATGAATATAACTAAGATTTTATAATAAGATAAGTAAGATACTTAACCTAGTTTGAGAGATAGCACAAATCACTACTCTAGCAGCGTGAAAGGATTGCAACCCCTGGTTAGGGCTGCACGAAAGACGATTGTAACACTACATGAAGGTACTGAAGGATAGAGCAGAGAGCGAAACCACCTACGCAAAGGTAGGTATAGTTGGAATAAACCAACATCATAACCATCTTAAGGGTATGGAAACTTGGTTCCAGCATCCCCCCATACTGCTTCGGGTGAGACTTCAGTCTGTGTTTTGTGTGTTGATGTCAAAAGGGCTAGTAGTGTAGGGATTTGTTTGGCTAACTAATGTTGAACCTAGATTAGGCCCCCTCAAGACAAAAAATGGTTCCATTGCTAGGACTCGAATCTGCATAAGAGATGTGTGATGTCGTATCATTGGAATCCAGCTAAGAATGAAATGGAAGGTTGGTTGGAAAAAAAAATTAACGAGTTTGTGCATAAGAAAATAGAAACTCGCGTCTATCAAAAGAACAATGGTTAGATAGCTACCTGTATATGAAGATCCAAAAAATAATTTTTACATCCTTCCCTATTGACCTATATGAGTGGATCGCGAAGATAGAAGATAGCCAAGGAAGGTGGAAAATTGACAGTCCTATTTTGTGGACCCCAGAGCTAGTGCGAAGATTGGAAACATCGAAGGATAAGATCATGTGCACCATTGATTATTGGCTTGATCGCATCATAGGAGGATTTGTTACTGATTTCACAGTTGACTCCTCAATTATCTACAGCGAGGCAAAGTGACGCTTTCTCAGAGGACCACGAGGTAAGTACGTAAAGTCTTTGAACACTTGGATTAAAATGTTGTTGTGAAAAAAGCAAGTTATGCAGTTACCTTGATGTTCAGGGCTATGCAAAGAGGAAAGGTTTATAGGAACGAAGGAAATAAGGGTCTAGAAAATAGCCCCTTGATTTTAACTCTGCGAGGGAACGAGGAAGAGCTCACAAAGGTCTCTCCACAAAGTGCTATTCATCTGATAAGGCAGGGATTTTTTTGAATACCACCTCCACCCACACTACCACCGGCTTCACCTCCATCACCTGCATCTTCACCCGTACTACCCCCACCACCACCACAATTCAATATGGTGAACATAGTGAAGTTTCCTTTGTTCAAAGGCTTGGGAAATGAGGATCCAGATCAGTTTTGGTTCGTAGTGAAGGCTATATGGGAAGCTCAAGGTGTTGCAGATGACCATATAAAGAAAGAAACATTGGTTAGCACCCTATAGGATCGTGCACTGACCTAGTATATTAAGTAATCCAACAATAACCCAAATGCAAGAGTAGAGGACATCGAAGCAACATTGAATAGGTAATTTAGCAAGCCTAAATATGAAGTGCAGTCGATCATTGGATTCAAATAAATCTTGATGCTACTAGGCAAGATGCCTTGGGAACTAGATCAGAGGCTAAAATGTATGATTCACGAAGCTAACATGAATTTGATGGATGGACACCATCACAAGTGGTTTGTAGCTTCATTAGTACCACACCTAAGGAGTGCGTTGTTGCAGTAGAAGATAACAACTCGGGTAGAGGCCCTGGAGATTACCATGAGACCCCAATGCAACATCCTAACCTAGGCATTCAACATATCCATGCGCAACTGAAGAATCTGTGCCTTGAGATGCAAAGCTTAAAGCATGATAGGACGGTTCGACCAGAAGTGAGCGAAGAAGTATGGTGCGTGAAATGCAAGAGTCAGCGTCATGACCAAGACCACTACCCAATCTTTACAAATTACCTTGCAGGAGGAGGATTGATGCCTATAAGGCTACAAGCTCAACAGGACCTAGCACAACACATGCTTTATGGTGTGCTATCTGTCAAGTAGCTAGAAATCATGCACAGATAAGTGCCACTTGTTATAGAAGTATACACAAACTCCATAATAATTGTTCTGTAACTTTTGTAGGTTAGTGGGACATGATGAGCATACTTGCAGGAGCTATGAATTGATGATGGATAGAACACCCGCCTACAAATTTTAGGTTGAAACACAACCCCTTGACTAGAATGCAGGAATGACACAAACACGATTTCAGTGGTGTGGAAGAGGCTGAGGCAGAGGAGGACCTAGTAGAGGTTGCAGACAATTGATTTGCTACAATTTCGGAGGGCCGGGACACTATGCTTGTGATTGGACTAATCCAACAAATCCATCGTGTAAGTATTTCACACTGTTTGATCATGAGACAGAATATTGTACTATGCTAATAGCTAGGATCTATAACGAAGGAGCACTACCACCACCCCTGACTCAGAATCTACAGATGATGAGGTTTGAGCCACTTGAGGAAGATTCAAACGTAAATATAGTGCTCTGAAGTGGAATCATGATGGGAGATGACAAGGGGAAACAACCGGAAGACAGTACCTAGGTTGCAAAGCCCCAGTGAAAGAAGTTGAGTTTGATTTGGAGCATGCTTGGGAAAACTTCATGGAAGCTAAGAAGAGCTTTTCTGAGGCCTCCATGTCAGGAAGAAAAGATAAGCCTGAGTTGGAGATGGATCCCTCCATGCTCATAACTTTCCTGGAAACCTATATGAAGTTACTGCACGATGGTAAGGCTATGAAAGGGTTATAGGAACTCATCAACATATGTGTTGGGACCATGCCATGAGAACCGCATGTAGTCTGGAAGATCAGAAAACCTAAACCAAGGACGGGTGTGAAATGAGATTAACCATGCAGATCGGAGAATCCTAGATGGATGAAGTCATTCTGGATTTGGGATTAGATGTGAATGTTCTGTCAAAGTAGCCATGGGAAAAAATGGGGAAACCTATGCTGCAATGGTCTCTAATTTAGCCGAGAATGGCGAACTAGCAGAAAATCATACGCATGAGGTGATTGCAGGGAGTAACCGTGGATATTAAGGGAGCGAGTGCAATGGAAAATTTTGAACTGATAGAGATTGTTGACGACAACAATCCTTACCCTGCGCTCCTAGAAATTGACTGGGCCATTGATATAAATGGGGTAATTAATTTGAAGAAGTGGAAGATGATGTTTGAGAAGAAGTCATTATGCATAATAATACCCCTGGATCCTGCTGGGGATCTTGCTATACGGAACTGGTCTGCGACTATGAGAGTGATGATGATCTGGACTGCATCTATAAGATAACAATGTGAAACCAATACTGGGTGAATCCCACCACAGATGGACAAATTACATGGGAGAATGAGATTTCCTGCACTTTGGATTTTGATGAAGAAGTAGAACAATGGTAGAATCAGTTACATGAAGTAACTACATTGAATTGCAACATGATGACCCAGTTGTTATGCTACATGTTGAGAGAAGTAAGATATCTTCCTACTTATGATGGTATAAATGAGGTAGATACCTTCTTGGATGCATTTGAAGGGGAAGTATAGGAAGAGCAATGCTTCCAGGCCTTCCACTGGGTATTGCATGCTATGCCTGCAAGATGGTGGCATACGCACAAAGGAAGGTTTGATGATTGGCATGAATGTAGGAGAATGATGTGAGTATGATTTGGGAAGCCTAAGATGCAACTGACAGACAAGTATGATGGGTAGAATGATTAGTGCAAATGGATGTAGGTCTATGAAGAAAGGACCCAACCTGAGAAGGTGCACTTGTACTTCGTGCCAAAGTACTTGCTCAATAAGCCTGTGTTGGGGGGGTGAATTTGCAGATGGATTTTATTGTTCCAAGAGTATGATTTTTAAGTTGTCGTGGAGCCTGGATGATTGAACATGTGACCAGATCACCTATCGTGCATCGAGACAGGGGAGGAACCTACTAGTTTGGAGGAAGGATTACTTGACACGCAACTCTTTGTTGTGCATGTAGCGGACGTACATTTCGAAGATATAATACACTTTCTAACAACTGGAACTGCGCTAGAAGGATACTTTGTCCAACAGAAGAAGGAATTAGTGGTACATGCGACAAATTTCTTTATCATTGCTGGGAATCTATATAAGATGGTGAATGATGGAATACTGTGAAGGTATGTACCTTAGTTTGAACAAAGCAGCATCCTCATAGACGCTCGTGGGGGTGCCGTGGGAGGACATTATGTAGGAAGAGAAACCACGCAGAAGATTCTACACGTCGAGTTATGGTGGCCAACCCTTCATCAGGATTCAAAAGTATATTGCAAGGCATGTAATGTATGTCAGTGGACAAGAAGGCCATCATGGAGGGATGAAATGCCTTTGAATCCACAAATGACATTGCAACCCTTTGAAAAGTGGGCAATAGATTTTGTAAGACCTATTAAACCTCAAGGAAAAATAGGCGCAAGGTATATTATCACTATGATGGAGTATTTGACTCATTGGGGAAAAGCACAATTAGTGAAGGATTGCACGTGCACGACTGCTATGAAGATTCTATTTGAACTTATACTGATGCGATTTGGATGTCTGAAGATCTTGATGAGTGATTGGGGTACGCACTTCCTGAACAAGATGATTAGTGCATTAACGAAGGAATTTTAGGTGTACCATCAAAAGAGCACACCTTATTACCCACAGGATAATGAGATAGTGGAGGTGTTCAATAAAGTGCTTGAAAACATGCTGACCAAGGTATGCAATGCTCAATGAAGTGATTGGGACCTACGCATACCTGTAGTGTTATGGGCTTATCAGATGACACACACGAAACTGACGGGACAAACACCTTTTAGGCTTGTCTATGGAGTGGAAGTCGTAATGCTTATGGAATACATCATGCCTAGTCTACACATAGCAGTGCTCACAGGTATGACGAATTGCAGAGCCCTAGAGGAGAGGCTCGCATAGTTGGATGAGCTCGAAGAAGAATGATTTTTGGTTGGATTTCACCCATAGGTCCAAAAGCAGCATGAAGAGGCATGGCATGACCAACATATCAAGCTGTGCACATTCAAGGTAAATGATTTGGTTCTGTTGTATGATAGTAAGTTTGATAAATTCCCTAGAAAGTTTAGGATGCACTGGCTAGGGCCATATCTTATTAAGGAGATTACCAATGGAGGTGCAATACAACTGGTCGAGTTAAATGGAGAACCATTCCAAGGAAAGGTGAATGGTAGTTGATTGAAGCCATACACTAACAATATGATGATGTTGCTATATGAAAATGGCATAGTATTAGCGTCCCAAGTAATTGAAAGGAGGCACGGGACTATAAACTACACTAATCGAGAGCTGCACGATGTCAGGACTGCACACAGTAGCAAAGTGTCACAGAGTTCGCGATAGTGCAACGACAGCTGCGCTGGCATGTAGGTCTGCTGGAAAGTGACCTTTAAAGTCACTATTCATGATTTGATGGTTGGTTTCAGGCCAAATGGAGTGGGTGGAAGGAATTTAAGGCGAACTTTATGGGTTAGATTCTTGGAAATATGATGCCAATCTAGTATTAATGGATTGAATGTGGTGGGAATTGTTGAATTCAAATTCAAAAGGAGCTATAAATTACAAGTGGCTATCCAACAAACAACACTTCGCAATTTGAGAACTGAGTTGTTGCACTCTCAAGAATTCATGAACCGAGACTTATTCGAGACTCTAAAAGCGAATTCGTTGTTTGAGCAACTACCAAAGACACTGAAAGAACTATGGAGTAGTGTTATGTTAGCATCCAAAGAAGCCATGTACATAGGAGTAGTGAGATCTGAGGAAGCTGTGTAGGAAATTGCGGAAGTGGAAGCCCTAGAGGGAATCCTGATAATTTTTTAGGTCACTAAATCACTGCGAACACTGAGACCTAAGAAGGATAAGCAGGCCATGATCCCAGTATGCATCTCACCTAGAAATACACTAAGGACCAAGCTCACATTGTAGGAAAAGGGGAAGGCCATTAATTTGGAGGCTGATGAGGAGGAATCTGAAGAAATCTTGGTGGAGGAGGAGGAGGATGAAGAGATGGAAGTTGAAATGCAGGGTGTAGAACCTATTACCCTGTTACCTGAATATGTTCCTCCGCGAAAGGGTAAAGCCAAGGTGCTGAAGGATATAAATGAGAGCAATAACTCTCTGCAAACATCACTGCTCCCAAATGATATTATCTTTGAGGGACCGCACTTGGGGTAGGTTCCTATGTTGAAATTTGAAGATTGGGACATCACAGACCACGAGAAGTTCCCACATTTAGTGACTGAGAAGCTAATGTGGTATAAGATCGATGTGATGGCTGGAATGATTGAATTAGAGCCACACAAATGGTTTAGAGGTGTAGAAAACGCTGGATTGCTAAACCCGCTCTAGATGCTGCATTACCACTCCACCCCAGTGACCATCTTCGTCATCAGGCAGTTAATCTGCTTGGTGCATGATGGGTGCTTATGGCTGGAGGAGCCCATCCCCATCATAGGCCATCTGATTTATCAAATTACATGGCTACCATGCTCAGGAGCAGACCCAACAAACATTTTAGAGGGAAAAGGTGTCAAATTGGCCCTCGTAGAAGTGATGAAAAAGAAGTTCAAACTAGAGAAGAAGTGAGGATATGCCATCTCCAACATTAAAAACCATGTAGTTAAGGTCACGACACAAATATTGGTAGGGAAGGTGATGCTAAAGTGTCGCACGGATGAGGTGCCTGTGCCAGTGGTTGCAATAGTAGCGCAATGCGCAGAAGGATTCCAGTTCAACTGGGAAAACTACCTATGTGGCGAGTTCCTTGAGAATTTTCGCGAGGCACAGGAGTAGGGAAAAATGTTTCATTACGCATGGATTTTTCTATCGATCATACTGGTGGCATTGGAATTGCCTGAAGATAGCCAGTTCCCTTCGGTCATGTCAGACCTTCCAAAGGCAGCGCAGTACGCTTTGCTGTGGGCGACCAAGGATGTGCAAAGGATAAAGGAGAGCAACATATTTTGGATATACATGGAGATGAATATCTATATGGGGATCAATGGAAAGCCATAGTTATCTCCCACAATCTACAATAGTTTGTAGAGATTTGTAGATTTCAAAGCATATTTACACCATGTCTTCATCAGGGCGTGGAAGGACCTTACGAAGACATGGCATGATTTACCATACCTGGAGACCGATGATGTAATATTTGAAGTCCTCGAGTCTTGGCTGTGGGAGTGGTGTCCTCTAGCTAGCTCTACGGTGGAAATGAACAAGTCCACTGCACAGTGTAAGAAAGAAGAGACAAAAGTTTAGATGGCACAACCGGCAGAAAAGTGTAGGAAAGAAGAAGCAATAGCTAAGGCCCAGGCAATGTGCGACACTGCGAAGTTGGTAGAGTAGTAGCAGAAAACATGACAAGAAGAGCATGAAGGATAGAAGTTACATACGCCCGAACTAGAGACAGACACAAAACAAGGTGGTGTGGACCCACAGATGACATCCACCCATCTCAAGCATCCATGGCCATGAGAGCAGATAGTGCCATGAAAGGAAAAAAAGGCATCAAAGACATCATTCAACCCAATCACCCACATTGAGGGGGATTTGCATGATATCGACGAAACAGTGAGGGATGTCACCGCGGAGGCCCTCAAGTAGTTTGATGAACAACAATAGTTGGTATTGGCAGCTCTCTGGATAGACATAAAGGAGTTTCAAGTGCACACGCAATAGGCTAGCATAGTGTCCACCAACCTCACAGTTGGCAGTTCAACTACCGAGGAAATGTTGCACGCTAGGGTGACCAATATGATAGTGCTACCAGATGGGGCACTTACCACAGAAAAGGAAGCCGACAAACACATGGTGAGCAGTTTGAAAGGGGTATGGTTGAACATGGTTGTGCTTCCTCGAGAGACACTCTACCTCTTACAATATGGAGCCACCATAGAAATTCGAGCCAGGAATAGTCACACTATACAGGTAATGAGCAAGCAGTGTATCAACATTGAGTAGTGGAGCCTGCAGCGCAACAAAGCAGTAGAGTAGGAAAAATAGATAATGTAGGATATCAAGGAAGCCTGCCAAATGGTCTTGGAGTTGGCCATTCAAGCAAAGGAACTGGTGGAGGCGCAAGTCCGTAAGTTAGCCACAGGGGTGCGTGATGCAAGAGTAGAGATGGCCAGGGTTCAGCTAGAGCTAAACTTGTAGATCACAAAACTACATTTGAATGTTCATCATTCAACCCTATCATAGGTTAAGGAACAATGTACCACCATGGTTATGACAATGATCACAACGGTTGACAGTGCAGCAATAGACTGCATGAAGTTGTTCGAACAATCATTCGAGGTCCTAACCACCTTACAGGAGGACCTAAATGTGGAGCACCTAGAGATAGAGATGCGTGAGCTGCAACATAAATGCGATGAGGTAAAATAGACTACATAGATGGTTGCCCTTACACAAAGGCTTGCACGGATGCAATAGGCAAAGGTGCTCAAGGAATAGTTGGATGCCACTCGTCACAAAGAAGCAGTCTTAAAAGCGCGCCTACAACCATGGATCAATGAGGCATATACAATTACAATCTCCATTGAAGAAAAACTCATGCAACTACAATAAACTCAAGAAAGGATTCAGGGTAGCAATTCAATAGTAGTTGTCACTGAACAACGCATGGAGGAATTCCAATAGGTAACCACTCAGTGCGCTGCCAAAGTTGCAGTGATCGAAACAGAGCTTGGAGGTCTTCACGCTAAGATCTCCACACCTATAGAGTGACTCGAGGGTGAGTCAAGATGTTTGTGTTGGGGTCCTTTTGGGCATAGGATCCCCCAAGGGTAGTTTTGGGGCTTAAAGCCCAGATTTTGGTCGAATTTTGTAATTCCAATGTAAAGAATCCGTATTTTGTGGGCACGGAGCGCATAGTTGTTAAAGAGTCATAGGGTTGTCTACCCTTATTTTGATAATGTAATGTCAGTTGTTCTAAGATCTACCCAGGGTCCATAGACCATGGGATTGTATAAATAGAGCTAAGCTCTAAGTAATTAGAAGAATAATCAAGAATGTCTAAGAAATGAAGATGTGTGCAAGATAGCTCTGAAGTTTAAGCCTAGATTTTGGTCATAGCATAGGTACACGCTCTACAGTTTAGTGCACAGAGGCCTAGTAGTCCACATCTAAGTGCACGGACCCCTGTAGCTAAGTGCACAGGGTGAGTCGAGTTTGTAAACATCATCAATCATTAATAAAGAGAAGTTTTCTATCATTCTACGTATTTATTTACTATTTATGCATCTGTTATATTAGGTATGAATTTCACTTCTAATGCTTATATGATGCATGAACATATATAAATATATTGGTTAAGTGAATGTAAGTGAGAACATTTTTTTACGTGAACCTAGCTAAGATCTGCTAATAAGGTAAGTAAGATATTTAACCTAGTTTGAGAGATAGCGTAGTGATGAGCCCCAATTTTGGTACAATTTGGGCTCATTTTGGCCTACTTTACTTGCTCAAACCATTCATCTTTATTTGCTTATGCATGCATTTCTTAGTTTATTCATGTTGTTTGTAGGAGGAAGGTTAGACACTTTATCTATGTGACTAATGCATTGTGATTCCAGGTTTTGGCATTAAAAAGGGGAGCAAGAGACAACGAAAGAGGAGACAAGGAGACAATGAGGTGGCTCTGCTGATTTTGTGGAGTGTTGTCCACGGTCTTGGGGCATTCCTCGTGATTCCCACCAAGAACTCCGAGCTCCAATCAATCTCCCCTCCGAGCTCTAGAAGCAGCCAACTGTCCTACATGAACAACAGTCATAAACTGTTCTACCAGAACAACAGTTCTGACTGCCTCACAAATCCGCAGTTAAACTTCAGTTGGACAGCCGAGCTCCTAGAATCAAGGCTACTTGGCGGATCATCATT
>APFE030174815.1:319874-347903 GCA_000404065.3 Pinus taeda | reverse complement strand
ACCAAAGTGTAGTCGGATGCTGCTGCTGAAAACCAAACTCTGATAGGATCTGACGAAGCCACAAGGCTTCCTTACTAGCTTCCACGGCACCACGATACTCTGCTTCTGCTGACGAAAGAGACATGGCAGCCTGTTTCTTACAAGCCCATGTAATAGGTCCTGAACCAAGAGTGAAGACATAACCGGCAGTAGACTTCCGATCATCAGGGTCACCAGCCCAATCAGAATCAGTGAAACCAACTAATAGAGGAGCTGGTTTGGCACTGTAATGAATCCCAAACTGTACTGTACCTCGAACATAACGAAGTATTCTTTTAGCTGCTTTCCAATGACTTTCACGGGGTTTTGCATAGGCCAACAACAAAGGAAAGGTCAGGACGAGTATGGGTTAAGTACAAGAGTTTTCCTACAAGTTGACGGTATAAGGTAGCATCAACTTCAGGAGAAGTACAAGAGACTGAAAGTTTGACTCCAAACTGAAAGGGAGAAGGGGCTAGCTTACATTCTTCCATGTGAAAATGACGAAGAATATCACAAGCATACTTGGACTGGGAAAGGGAAATACCCTCCTTGGATTGCAAGACTTAAAGACCGAGAAAATAGTGTAAGTGTCTTAAGTTTGTCATTTCAAATTTCTTTTTAAGGCTGGACTTCACATGGTTTATAAGGTTGGGATCACTACCAGTAAGAATAAGATCATCAACATAAAGAACAAGGATGATAAGAGAGTTGCCCACTTTCTTGGTGTAGACAATATTGTCAGAATAACCCCTAGAAAAGCCAGATTCTAAAAGAAAGCTATCCATTTTGGCATACCAAGCCCGAGGAGCTTGCTTGAGACCATAAAGAGATTTCTTAAGTCGACATAAAAGGCTGGAGTCTGTTTGGATGAAGCCAATGGGTTGTTCCATATAGATTTCTTCATGCAAGTCCCCATGCAAGAAGGCAGATTTAACATCCATCTGATGGACTTCCCATTTTAAAGAGGCAGCAAGGGAAGAACAAGGCAGATAGAGTTCATTTTGGCAACAGGGGAGAAGGTTTCAGTGTAGTCAATGCCTTCAACCTGTGAAAAGCCCTTAGCAACAAGACGAGCTTTATGTTTATCAACTTTCCCATCTGGTCCATACTTGGTTCTGTAAACCCATTTACATCTAACAAGTTTGCGTCCCTTTGGTAGAGGAACAAGATCCCATGTATCATTTGCCAACAATGAATGATATTCTTCATTCATAGCTGCTTCCCAATGTGGATGGCCTGAAGCTTCTGCAAAAGTGTCAGGATCATGATTTACTGGAGCTTGAGCCAGTAAAGAAGAGGCTCTTTCAAACTGAGAACGTGTACGTCGCTGATCTGTAGGATCACCGGCAAGATCACCTGCTGCATCCCGAGTAGCACGGAACCATCTTGGAAGTTGAGGATCCTGAGAAGGTGGGGGAGGATTTGTCATCCTCACTTTCATCATCTGAAGAAGAAATGTTTTCAAAAGTAGAAGAGATAGGAAGAGGTGGCACATCCGCCGACTAGGCTCGCAGGCCGATTTATTTTCATCAAATTTTACATCTCTTCTAATGATAACATTTTTGGACTTAAATGGAATAAGTCTATAACCTTTTACATCTTCAGAATATCCAACAAAAGTACATTTCTCACTCTTAGGTTCTAAAGCTTTATGCTTTTCTTCTGGAATATGGGCCCATGCTTCACTTCCAAACATACGAAAGTGACTTACATCTGGTTTAATGGAACTCCAAGCTTCTTCTGGAGTGATATTCTTTAGAACCTTATTAGGAGTGCGATTTATTATATAATTTGCACAATTAATTGCTTCGGCCCAAAAACTAAGACTGAGTGCTTTAGATTGCATCATACAATTAGGCATTTCCTTTAAGGTGCGATTTTTCCTTTCAGCTACACCATTTTGTTGTGGAGTGTATGGAACAGTATGTTGCATTTGAATTCCATTTTCGGTGCAAAAATTGATGAATGTGTTTTTAACATATTCTCCACCATTATCAGTTCTTAGCTTAAGAATTTGATGTCCAGATTGTTTTTCAACAAAGGCTTTGAAGGCCAAAAATGTGTTAAATACTTCGCTCTTGAGTTTTAAGGAGTATACCCAAGTGCGTCTGGAGAAATCATCAATGAAAGTTAAGAAATACTTGCAGCTAGAGAATGAAGCAACAGGAAGTGGACCACACAAATCACTGTGAACAAGCTGTAAAGGGGCCGAGGCGTGCCAAGAGGCACGTTTGTCAAAACTGTCCCGATGATGTTTTCCGAGTACACATCCGGAACAAACACCATCTCTGGAAGATACCATAGGAAGACCTGTCACCATATTTTCTTTACATAGATGCTGAAGGGAGCGATAGTTTAAGTGACCAAATCGCTCATGCCAAAGTTTGCTCACTTCATCATTATGAGCAACAAATACTGAGGGAAGATTTGATGACCCAAAGTTGTGAAACTTATACAACCTTGTGGAATCATCAGCAATACCAGTAGCTAGAATCTGTTTAGGATCTCTTAGATCCTTGATTACAACATCATGAGGTGAAAATTCAACAATTTTACCTTCATCTGAATGAGTTATCTGATATACAGATAAAAGGTTGTAGGATAAGGTTGGAACACATAATACATCATTAAACTGACCATTGTCTAGATGAACAATTCCAGTCCCTACAACATTAAGAGATCTATCATAACCAACATATATATTTTTGGTGTTACAATCATTTAAGGAAGAAAACATGGCTTTGTTTTTTCCCATGTGATAAAAGGCTGCAGAATCAATGAGCCACTCATGAGAATGAGAAGAAGAAGATACATTTAATGCATAACCAGACTGAGATGATTGACAACGACATGCAAAAAGGGCCATTCCTGAAGATGAAGTTGAAGTTGAAGTAGAAGAATGCTCCACATGGATGTTATGTTTCTTCATTGCGGCTTCCAAGGCTTCCATCTTCTTAAAGCATTTAGATTCTAAGTGGCCATCTCGATTACAAAAGTTACAATGTCTATCAGTCTTCTTCCATTTGTTTTTATTGGTCTTATCATTTTGCTGAAATGATCTTTCATTTTGAGGCTGAGTTTGCTTAGGACCCTTGTTTGGTTTAGGACCATTCTTTTTAGGATATGACTTCTTAGGATTCTTTAAATTTGGTTGCTGCTGGGCGGCTAACGCTTTCTTGGAAGAGTTTCCAAGATTAAGAAGACCAAGGTGTAAGAGTTTTTCTTGTTCTCTTATTAAAGAATCACAAAAAGAGTCAAAGGAAGGGGCCTTGTAGTCTTTTCCTTGACAAATGAAAGCTTCCCTTGTAGAATGGAAGGTGGAAACAAATACAGAGTAGGCTGGTCCCAACTTAGTAAGGATGGAATAAATAAGGTTACTATCTGTTTTCTTAACCCTAACACCTTCCAAGAGATATCTAAGGGTTTTGAATTTGCACAAGAAATCTTCAATGCAAGAAAAATTATTAGGATCCAATGTAAGCAATTCATTTTCAAGTTGATGGGCTCTAATTTCATTTTTAATCCAAAAAACTTTAGTGATTTGTTTCAATGCTTCATGAGGAGTATCAAGTTCTGCAATATGGAATCTAAGATCAGGAGAAATAGACATCCCTATCAAACCACGTGCTTGATCTTGTCTATTTTCCCATTTTGCAACCTTGTCTTCATCTGTTGGTTTCTTCTCTTGGCCCGTGGCTATTCTGTAGAGACCTTTACTTCTAAGTAAATCTTCCATGTATGATGCCCATTGGAAGTAGTTAGTGCTGTCAAGAATGACTTGGCATGGACTTTCCATTTTAAAAAAAAACTGAAGCTGAAGATGCTGAAAGTAAGTATTCCAATGGATAGATCTCGAAAAATTAGGCTGTTTTAAAAAAAACGGCTCTGAAAAAGGCTTCCGGATGAAGAAGTTATGGCTTTTTGAAAAAAAATTGTTGAAGTTGCCGGCAAAGTGTGTGAATGTGCGGGAATGAAAAAAACGCCCCCACAAAATGGAGATTTGAACCCAAGGCCTCTACTCTCTTAAAATGGCTTTGAACCAATTGAGCTATACAAAAAATTTGAGAGAGAGAGAGAGGAGGGGGGGGGGGGCCTTGGGTTGCGTGCTTGCCTTGAGAAAGCTCTTTTTTCCTACAAAACAAAAACACAAAACCCAACACGAATATGCAAAGAAAAATGAACCTTACGACTCGAAGTTAGCTTTAGCCGGAAACTAAATATTTTTCTCAATGTTTCTGATTTTCCAAGATCACACTAAGGTGTAGGGAAAAGAGCATACGCATGAGAGAAAAAAAACTTCCTTTCTGTTTTTTATTTGCCCAGATCGCACAGAGTCGCAGGGTAAAGAGCATTCGCATAAATGAAAGGTATAGATCCGGTAATAAAAAATGCTAAATAAACATAAACCGAAATAACCAGAGAGAAAGTAACAGTAAACTGCAGATAAACACTGTATACCTCCAGATCTGAAAAATGACGCAGATAGGGCTACCAGAAACCTTTTCGCGTGAAACGAAAGGGGTTCCTCACTGGAACAGATGCTCCGAACACAACAGA
The DNA here is from genome assembly GCA_000404065.3 of Pinus taeda. Taxonomy (NCBI): domain Eukaryota; kingdom Viridiplantae; phylum Streptophyta; class Pinopsida; order Pinales; family Pinaceae; genus Pinus; species Pinus taeda. The sequence goes on along the minus strand of APFE030174815.1, from coordinate 343,325 downwards.
GCAGTCCTCTCGGCCCGAAAGTAGTCAGAAACAATAGATCTAGGAAACGACAGCCGCGTGCAGTTCTACCGGCTTCAGATTTGGATCACCAACGGACGCGGCCCTCAAATAGCTCTGATACCATGTAGGAATTTATAGGGTAAGTTCCTCAGAAAGAACACCAAAAGGACACCGCTCACAACTAGATCTCAAATCAATACACCAATATTTTTGACGTGGTTAAAACCCTCAAAGAGGGAAACAGCCCACGGCCTGAGCCAACGTGGCCACTTCAGGCAATTTATTAATCAAAGAATGAATATTTACATAAGCTTTCTCTCATAGACGGATTACCCGAACAATGACCCTCCATGCACTTTAAATAGAACTCATGGACCAATCGGTTGTCAAGCCACGGATCAAGTGTCGCTAATACCGAGGAGAGAATGAACCGTCGGATCACTACATATCGTGACCGTCGGATTGTAAGTTACAAAATGTACAACGGTAAAGAAACACACTTTACCTAACTCTATACCTAACTCTATACTAGACCAAGTTGAACTTAACTATTTCCTATGTGTCGGAATATCCTAACACTGAGCACCAGATTCTCAACTTTTCAGAATTCAGATTTTGGACAGTCAATTTTACACTATTTGACGCCAAAAATCTGATGGTACATTCAGATTTCTAATTCTCTCATTTCATTTCCTGCCACTTTTCTAAGTGCCAGTGCAGATGTCCACATTCATGTGTGAGCAATCATTTTCATGCAAGCGATGTCGTGAGATCGATGGTCCGAACAACTTCAGTGGTTTGAAATCCGTTTCTTCAGATGGCCCCTGGTTGTGAGGTATATGATGTGTTCATGTACTTCTTCTTTATGCATTAAAATGCACAAATCCTTGATTGATGTTGATACAGGATCTTGTTTCTTACATATTTTCATGATTCCTTGCTTGATGTGATGCAGAATCATCTATGTGATGTACTTGTTGTCATGATTTGTCATGTTATGTTTTGATATCCCTTTGTTGTATGTTGCTGGGATACTCTTGTTGTCATCATGCATGTTTTTTCATTGAGATCCATTTTATGCCATGTTGGCGGGATGCTCATCATGCATGAGTTTTATGTCATACTTATAGGAGTCTTTTGATTGAGAGTTCCTGTAGCGGAACATCTCTTAGAGCCACTCCTGCATGAGGGCATTTTTCCTTGTATGATATCGATGTCACCTCTATGTACATCACCACTATTGACAACACTTAATGCAGCGGCCTACACCATCTTGACATCGGGGCTCGGAGACGTAGTCCCTCCTGTACGAACTCCATTTTTCAACGACTGATGTTTTTATGTTGCTGATGATTGACATGCTCCTCTTCTTTACATCATGCATATGTATTCATTTATGTTATTTTAAAAATGCAATTTAACACATCATGAAAGTAAAAGGTCTTGTAAGGTTCCTTTATCTCACCCGGACCTGGATCACAAATGTCACAAAGGGGAATGTCAAGGGTCACCCCACCCTTTGCTATAAATAGTCCCTTATAACTCATTGTAGAGGCTTTTGGGCAGCCAAACTTCTATTAAGACTACCTTTAATAAAGCTTGGACAGTATTGTAACATGCCTTGGCTCCTCCATTGCACGTAGCTAGTTCATTTCTTTGGTGGAGCAAGAGGATGTGGTTGTAATGTTCCACTGATGGGGCTAGAAGGTTTACATGGATGTATTGTATGATTGGAACTTACACTTCTTTATATAATAAGAGCCAACACATTTTCATGCATATGTTGTTATTGTAGTTGGACTACTTTGGTTGCCTTAATGCTATATGTTGTTTAACTTATGTATTTGTGTATGAGATGATTCGTATACAGTTATATAAATCTTGTTGCAAATGTGTTGTATATGCTATTAATGTTGTCCCGTCTATGTCGACTGCTCTGCCGAACATCAGACAAACCTTTCACATGAACCTTGTTATGAAAACCGTTGCACTCATTTGGACTGATCCATGAGTGTTGTATATGTTATCTTACCTTGTATGATGTGACTACTGCATCCGAGTGGACTGCTCCGCCGGAAGTTGTGTATGTCCTTTTGTGTAGTGTGTTCCTAGCCAAGTTGGGGCTAATCCCTTTCAACCTGGAACTCACCTTCACCCTCATCTTACCCCCTATGTGTTAGAACCTCTCATACACCTTCCTTGACTCACTGCAATAGTCACACCCTTGCTACTGATAGAGTTATCTTACTTGCCTCTGTGCGACATTGCTGTCAAGCCATTACCTTACGATGCACTGTTAGGACTCTTACACCAAACAGCATGAGGTCTAATTGGGACTCCTTACTGGGGAGATCACCTTGACATGTTGGTGGGTTCAACACCATCAAAATTAAGTCATAGTTTCATTTTTTTGATTTATACCTCGAAACGACCATAAGTCATTTCCACTTCCTCATTATCATAGTCAATGTGATATTTACAGTTGAAAAAGGGACATTCATTATCTTGATACTCTGGTATGAAGTCTTAATTTTTTTTTGAAGTCTTTTGATTCATTTACTTATATGTAAGCTATATTGTAATAACAAGACACAATGGTCACTTTTATGGGATTTTGAAAGCGTTTTATTTCCTTCTTTCCTATGAATGTCAAACTAGGGTTTATACTCATTATATCTTCCAGTTTTTCTTTTCTTTTAGGGAAAATGTTTTTATTTGTAAATAAAAGACTAAATAATTTTTTTCCCCAAGGAAAAAATCGTAATTTCCATTATCAAAATTGAAAATGACATGTTGTACTAGCTGCATAAAGAGTTATGTGAATATTAGAGATGGACAGAGCCATCGATCTAGTGTCATTTCATAGTTGATACAAAAATGTCCATAATTATATACATAATAAAGTGTTATAATAGATAAACATGCAAAGCATAATATTAGTCATATGATGCTATCAAAATCAGCTGAAGGATCACGTGTTCCAATCTTTCAACAATTATTCTCTTGTATGCTCAATGAAAGGCCTGTGATAGAACTGGCACAACTCTTGTTCTTGATGTTCTTGTATTATCCACTAACCCCTGGGTTGCTATGTGACTTCCTTGGAAAGGTAGTCAGAAATTTTGTTCCTTTCCCTGTAAATGTGCGAGCAGACAATAAAATCAAAATGTCATTTTGGAGTAGTAACCTCATCCAGTAATGCCCTGAGTGTGTGCACATGACAATGTGATGCAGAGTTGATCCAATTTGATGATAATTTTTTAGTCCCCAAAGAGCTGAATCCTATTGTAATTTTTCTCAAGTGCAATGAGTAGGTGTCTGAGGTTATTTAATTATGCATAGTTTTTTGTACCCTAACCTAATCCCATTTTAAGATTGTAATAATGTCTTTCTGAAATGTATAGGATTGCATCTCCACCACAACCATCTTCTTGGGAATATCCATCAAAATAAGCCCATGAGTATGATCTATCTATAACTTATGGTGGTATGTTATGAGGTTATTTCTTTGGTTGTTCCTCAGGGATCAACTAATATAGTGCTTCAATGTTGTTGCATATGGAGTTCCATTGAATGTGAGAGTCCTGGAATATGATTTTGTTCCATGCCAACCAAATGCCCCAACAGACTGGGGGGGAGGCTATGGATTTTCTGTGATGATGCATAGTTCCACTAAGTTTACCAAGCTAAGGTGAGTTGATCCCCATTCCATCTGATGGTGATGTGAAGGGAAAGATGTATTTGATTCCAAACCAGTTTATTTAAAGGGCATAGTAGGAAGAGATGGTCTATGTCTTCAACATGTTCCTTAAAGAGACTGCATTGTGAAGGGCTGTGTATAGATCGACATTTGAGATTATCATCAATATGTAGTTTATTTGATAATAGGCGCCACATGAACATCCTAGATTTAGGAGTTGCCTTGAGTTTCCAGAGTGGTTGCCACCACCATTAAGAAACAATGGGTTCTTGTTTCGTTATAAGGAAGGTATATCCATCTTTTGGTGTGTAGCGTCCTCAGAGAGAGGCAACCCATATGATTTCATCCTCTTGGTCTGTTATTCTGACATGTGACTCTTTTATTTCTCCAATATATTTGATCCATTCATTGCTCTAGATGTTTGTAATCATGAGTTCTTGGGTTGATTTCCAAGCCTGTGAGAGCCATGTAGAGTTTTCCTCATCTACAATCTGGGATAGCTTTGTAATTCATGTATATTCAAGAGTTTGCCTAAGCTCCGGGAATAGTATGTGCATGTTCCCATAACCTGATCATGCACCTTTACCTTGCATACTAGTTCACCAGTACCAATACACTAAGCCAATCCTCTTTTTATGACCGAAATTGATTGTGTTATAGCTCTCCAGATGATGGAGGAACTAGAACTACCCTTGATCAGGTTGCAGATCCATTCCAGAGTTGTTAGAGGGGATATATATTTATGGTAAACTAATTCTTTCCATAAGTTGTCTGATGTTAATATCTGCCACCCCAGTTTTGCTGCAAGAGCCATTGCAAATTTATTTAAATCCTTGATGCCCCATCCACCCCATTTTTTTGGCTTTCCTATTCTCTCCCATTTTACCTAGGGAAACTGCCATCTTGCTTCCCTCTTCATGAGAATCTGTGACAGATTTGTCGTATTCTGGTGGTGATACCTTTAGGTATCTAGGCGAGAGCCATCCAGTATACTGGTATAGCTTCTAGCACTGATTTGATTAGCACTAATCTTCCTGCTCTAGATAACCATTTGTGTTGCCAAATGTTGATGCATCCATAAATTTTTGCAATGAGCCAAGTCCAGTTCGCAATACAGTAATCATTTGGTTTGAGTCTGAAACCAAGATACTTGATGCCATCCTCAATGCCAAGTTATGTAAATTGAAATTGTTGAAGAGAATATCTTTGTTCATTGAGAGAACAAATTACAGGCATGATTGTGGATTTGATGAAATTAGGCATCATTCCTGTAGCTTTATAAACCAGGGACATAATATGCTTGAAACAAGTTGTGTCCCAAATGGATCCATATAATAATATTATTACATCATCAACAAATAAAAGATGTGTATGATAGGTTACATTAGTCAACGTGACCCCACTTAATGACTCGAATTATTAGGCAGTGGATATGATACTACTTAATCCTTCCATGATCAGGAGGAAGATAATTGGTGATAATGGACACCCTTGTTTGAGGCCTCTCTCGACATGGAAAAATGGGTTAGAATAAGTTGAAGGTATGTCCAACATGCTTTGTCAAAGGATTTTGAGAGGTTAATTTTAAGAATGATGTTCTTAAGGTTCTTGAGCTTAATAGAGTGTAGGCCTTCTTGAACAGTACCAATAACTTCATGGATTTGTCTATGATTGAGGAAAGAAAAGTGTTCCTTGGATATATGCATGGACAAAATGGGCTTGATGTGGTTTGCTATGATTTTGGATATGATTTTGTATATGCAGTTGCATAAGGATATAGGATGGTAGCCATTAAATGTATGGAGATTATCAGCCTTGGGGATGAGAGCTATAAATGTAGATTTGAATCCATCGTACATCTTCCCAGGCTATCTACATTCCTCAATTTCCAGTAGGAGGTCCTTAACAATAAAGTCAAAGAAGGTAAGATAAAATTCAATGGGCCATCCATCTTGTCTGGGGCTTTTGTCATTTTTGAACCACTTAAATTCCCCCCAGTGTGACTGGTTCGGTCAAGTTCTCCACATCATCCTCATTCACAAATCAAGACATTGTCCTAGAAATGCAGAGCACTTTTGTGACAATTGCTTCTTGTGGAGCTTTGAACAATTGGGAGAAGTGTCTAATGCCCATGTCTGCAAGCTAACTGAATGTGTTGGCCTCCCTACCATTTTGATCCCTTAGTTTCCAAATAGTATTGGTTAATTTTATCCCTCTGGAACATTGCTGGAAGAATTTAGTATTGTCATGCCCTGCTTGAAGCCAAATGGATCTTCTCTTCAATTTCTAAGCTTCCTCTTTTTGTCTTAAGAGTTTAATATTTTTTTCTTCCAAACTTCTAAGTTGATTCTTCCATTCTATGGTTTGAAAAACTAAATTGCCAATGTCCTCCGTCGTAATAAGCTAAACTTCGATCTTCAGTAGAGTAGCTTCTGATGAGCCTCATCATTGGGTAACTATATGGATTAATACACCTCCAAGCTTATTTAAATAAACTATTCTCATAATTCCCTACATATCTTGATTATATTTTTCTTAATGAGATGAGTAAAAGTGAGATGTTATTCCTAGTGGACTAATGTGCATTGATTGCAAGTTTTTGAGAGAAAATCATGGTAATATTGGCTAATTAATGGAAAAAACTCGAATGAGACAAGTAGGAGAGATTGTAGGAGATAGATCCTCCTCATTTACTCCTCACTCATTCGAATATTCCTCCATCAAATCACATTATCTTGGAGTTTCAAGCATCTGGGTCATGAAGATCAAAAGGCAGTCGAGCTAGTGATGGTTAAAGATCCAGTGCATCTTGATTTTGGGAGCCGAGCCTCCTAATATTTAAGGAAGTCGTTGGAGACTTTAGTTGTATAAATAAGGAGGCCTAGAGCCTCATTAGGATTCAATTTTTTTTTTATTTATTTTTATTTTTTTTGTTTATGTAAAAGCACTAAGCATTTTTCGAGTTCAAGAGTTGTGGAAGACATTATTATGTAATTTTATGATATGGTAATGAGAATGAGCATTTCCTTAATCCAACACTGAGTTGACTCAGAGGGCTGAAGCTCCTTAGTTAGGGTCCAATCCTAGAAACAAAGGTTCCTCTTCTTGTATTTGTATGCTTAGTTGATTTCATAGATTAATGATTGAATTGTCTTTAGCATTATTTCGTTGCAAGTAGTTGTGGATTTGATTAGCTTGCTTCCATTTGTGCATGGATTTAGTAGTAGCTTAGGAAGATAAAGGAATATAAAAAATATGTTAGTAGGTGGGTTTGAACTCACTCCTCCCTTCAGGGACCATGGTTTGAGGAAAGAACTCCTATGCAGCCCCAAAAAGATAGAATTCTAATTTCTCATGGAATTTAGGGTTTTCTGTTACTTAGTCCAGCATTTTACTAGTCTTAAAGAATAGTATTTAATTGTCATTTCTGATATCTTCATCCTTCCATTAGATCTCATAAAGGGTTCACATTATTCTGCAAGTTTTCCCATGCCTGAGATAGGCAACTAGATAATGAAATTCTGTTTTTCTTTAGTTAATTGAAAATATTTCTTATTTAACATGATTCATGGATAAATGTCAATGACTGATGCAATGTAGGAGTTTCAACAGTGAAAAGAGATTTCATGACCAACAAACCCATCCTAACCTCATCCATCCATGATTATCACTTTTTTCCACTAAGTCCCTCACCAAGTTCATCATTCCATAATAACACTTCTCCAAGTTTATTGAGCAAATCCAACCATCTCACAAGCTCTGTTTTTAGCTCTAAAGCAGTCCTAGCCAATCCCTTGCCTCATTTCACCCACCATTCACCTTCCCTAAGCCCTACACCACCTTCCAAATCCCTCTTTTTTTCTCTCGGCTGGATCCTATAGGAATACATGGGATCTTATAGGAGCATTAGGACATCTTGTAGGAGGCATTAGGACATCCTGTAGGTCGACCTGTATTGGCTTGTTTTGAGGCTGAATTGTGGAAAAAGCACCTAGGAAGGTAGGAGAAGACCCCTACTTACCTCCCAAGCCATCTGACCATTCACCATCATCCCTAATCCATCTGCCACATCACCAAGAGAAGTTAGCATTCACATCTTTACACAAAAAAGGAAAAAAGGAAAACAAGTCATTGTGTTCATTTACATGCACAACAATAGAATGTATAGATGTTTCAAATTGCATGCCTAGGACAATAGGACTATACACATGTCAACTTAGCATTCTTTCAAAGAAAAGCCTCTTAGCAATTAGTTAGATGAATGGTGTGTTTAAGCATTTGATTCTAGTCTTTTCCTTACTACAGTAGACAAGATTTCATTTAGTAAAAATTTCCCTTTTTCTCATTGGTAATCAAGATTCTTCTGAATCAATAGAAGGTTGGTTTGAGAAACCATAGTGGTATATCACCAGCTTACCAGTGACAAAGAGCTGACCCATCACATCTACTTATGTATACAACACTATCACCTCCAAGTTTGTACGAACCCCGGGTTGATAAATTAAAGTTGGTAGGTCTAGGAGTTGCAACATTCTTGCTACAATACTAATGCTCATCACATTTTGGTGCGATTGTTGGGGAGGTGTTTGAGTAAGATGTGATTTCTTCTTTCTTTCTTCCATTTCTTATCTCTGACATTTTGCTATTCATTTCATTTCTGCAAAAGTATCTGTAAGTTAGTCTGTTTCTTTTCCATTCTGCAAGTGTTATTTCATTCAAGAAGTTAGTTTTCATTCAGTTTGTGATTTCAATTTTTCTATTAGTCTCAACGCTTGGAAAAAAAAGCACTTCTTTCATGCTTCATAGGAATAGGGATAACTTAGGGAAATTTCTACCAAATACCCCCACCACTTCAAAAAACCAACCTTTCCCCTTCTTCGGTGGTTGTGAATTGGAGGACCCCTTAGGTGAACCACCAAAGATATTTGAAGAGCCTACGGGGGGAGAAGAATAAGGACAACCCATTCCAACTGACCTAATGGCTGAAAATAGAAATGAAAAAGGAGATAGAGAAATAATTGAGGGTGCCTTTCCCATCAGAGAAATTAATGGGGATACCAAGATGAAAAACATAAGCCCCTCTACTCTTCCTCATTTCCATGTCCTGACCTCAAAAGATCCAGACATTTTCTTGTTTGATTTTCCTGTCATATGCAAAACTTATGATTACACCACTGATGAGTAGAAGTTGAAACTATTCCCATCCACTATGAAGGATGCAACTCTACACTGGTTCATGGGTTTAGCCGTGGATAATCACAACCTGGGCTTAGATGCAACAAGCCTTCAACAACAAGTATCGAGACTACTGCAGGTCCAAAGACACTAAAGAACAAATTTTTAGGATGACCTTAGGGCATGATGAATCCCTAGAGGATTATGAAGAAAGATTCCAGCTTAGTTACAAAAGGGCTAGATGCATACTTGATCCTAAGTCATTGAAGCTAGTCCTACTCCGAGGGGTAATGGAAGATATTTTGGATACCTTAATCCTGCTAGCAGGAGGGGACATCTACCAACTACCTTATGAAAATATCAAGACTGTCTTTAGGAATCATTCTAGGGCATCTAGGAAAAAGGGTAGGGGTAGTCAACCAATGACCAACCCATCCTCTTCCAACACATCCATAAAAGGTGAAATTGGAAATATGATGGAAGATTTCAAGAGTGAAATCCTGCAAACCCTTTCCCTATAGATGGAAACTATGCACATCAAGAGAAAGCAGGAGGAAGCAGAAAGAGCATTAGCCATATTCTACCCTAGATGCACAAGGATGCACCCTAGGAATGAATGTCCATTAAACCTAATCGAAATCTGCTCAATTTGTGAAGAAGACCACTCCAAAGACAAGTGTCCTTCCCTACTTGGACTAAAAGCTGTGTATCGGAGAACTAAGGGGGTGACTGAACAAATCTACTACATAAATCAAAGGCGACTGCATGGGCCTCGGCCATACCATGAGAGCATGCAAGGGTCATCCCATGCATATTACAACCCTAACCAGAACACATCCATTCCCTCTTGGGGGACCCTTGCTCATCCCTCCTGGTCTACACCTCCTCTTTGGTATTTTGCACCTCAGTATCATTCTTAGCCGACCAACAAGTAATTTCAGCCATATACTCCACCACAACCTCAGTGGAATGCACCACCCTAGGGGTAGAGGCCCACATGCAATAATGCTTCAACTTTATTGCCTTTACCTCGTACTCAACCACTTCCTTTACACCTTGTTCCACCTAAACAACCTTAGATTATTTCCTAGCCAAATCTGAACCTGAACAATAGACAGACACAACAAGTGTACAATGGAGAGACATCTTACCTTTCTTATGCTGTGGAGATTCAAGAAATCAACCTGAGATCTGGGAGAGTACTCCCTGATAGCCAACCTTCACCTCCACCTAGAGAGAGTGAGGAGGAAAGAGAGGAAAGCATTCCTAGAGTGAATCCACCACCCTTTCTTGAGAGATTAACTCATCTAGTCTAACCTACCCTAGAAGAGAATGAACTTCTAGGTTAATTGAAAATATATATGTGTCAAAATTCCACTTCTCCAAGCCATCAAGGATGTACCTGTTTACAACAAGTTGCTTAAAGGAAAATGTTTCAAACATACAGGGAGGCGAAAAAGAGACACCCCTACCATTAATGTCATTGGACAACTATTCGACTTAATGTTGGGGCATGTGATTTGCCCAAAGTATTTGGACCCTGGAAGCCCTGTAGTAGATGTGCACATAAATGGCACCATTGTCCCACACACTTTGATTGATATTGGGGCTGCCATTAACATAATGACTAAGGACACCATGCTCAAACTCAATCTCCAGGGGTCATTAAGAAATACCACAATGATATTGCAAATTGCAGACCATTCCATAATAACCCCTGAAGGGATTGTTGAGGATATGATTGTCTCCATTGACTCTTGGGAGTACCTTGCAGAATTCCTAGTTCTCCAGCCTAAGGCCTAGCCTACTGGTTATCCTCTCATACTTGGGAGGCCTTGGTTAGCCATTGTCGATGCCTACATTAGCTGCAAGGATGGAAATATGAATATAAAAAATGGGCCTCTATCCAAGCAGTTAGCCTTATACCCTCTTGCTCAGCCATATTTAGAACATGACTTACCTTTATGGCTAGAAGAGGAGGAAGAAGATGAAATCTACTCAACCCAACTCTATACCTTAGAAACAACCATGGGAGGAGGACAACCGGATGAAGATGATTTGATTGAACACATACTCCAAATTCCAACTCCCAACACCTTGTCCTTAGAGGAAGTAGTAAAGGAAACCAAGAGTAACCATCAAATTGATCTATGCTTAGCTGACTCAAACCCTACGCAAGTCAAAAAAATAAAATTCGGCCCTGAAAGAACTTTGAAAATCAACCCCGCTCTTTCTGTGCATCAAGAAGAAAGGTTGCACAACATGCTAAGGGAACATCTGGATTCCTTTACTTGGAGTTACAAGGAAATGAAGGGAGTACAACCCTTAGTGTGTACTCACCACATTTACATCAAAGAAGGTTGCAAACCAGTCTAACAACCCCAAAGGAGAATGAATCCAGCTCTCAAGGATATAGTTAACAAAGAACTGCAAAAGCTGCTGGATGCAAGATTCATTTACCCTATCTTGGACAATGAGTGGGTTTCTCCTTTGTTGTTGGTTCCAAAGAAAAATGGAAAGTGGAGGATTTGTGTCAATTACAGAGAGTTAAACAAAGCAACAAAGAAGGACCATTTCCCTCTACCATTCATTGACCAAGTACTAGATGGCCTTGCATGGAAGAAGTTTTTCTCTTTCCTAGATGGGTTCAACGGGTACAATCAAATCTAGATTAGCGCAGAAGACCAGGATAAAACCACCTTCACTTGTCCTTAGGGTAATTTCTCTTATAGGGTCCTTCCTTTTGGCCTATGTAATGCCCCTGCTACTTTCCAGAGGGTAGTCCTGAGTATCTTTGTTGAGTTAATCCATGATGCAATAGAAATTTATATGGATGATTTTACACCCTAAGGGTGTTCCAGAAGGCTCTGTCCAACTTGGGTAAGGTGTTGAACAAATGCATTGAAATGAACTTGTCCCTTAGTCCCGAAAAATGTGAGTTCTTGATGACTACAGGGACTATTGTAGGTCATTCAATATCCCAGAAAGGACTGCAGGTGGACCCAAATAAGATAGCCATCATCCAGAGGGTCCCACCTCCGCAAAAACAGAGGGATGTCATAAGATTTTCTAGGTTTAGATGGATACTATTGGAGATTTATAAAAGACTTCAGCAAGTTAGCTTCTCCTTTATTTGGGTTATTGGCCAAAGACTCTGAATTCTTATGGAAAAAAGGTTGTCAAGAGTCCCTGGACACCCTGAAGGACAAGTTGACCACTACACCTATTCTTCGAGGCCCAAATTGGGCCCTTCGTTTCCATATACATGCTGATGCCTCTCACAAAGCCATAGGAGAAGCTCTAGGGCAGATAGATGACAAGTTACCTTATGCCATTTACTTCATTAGTAAGAATCTTTCAAAGGCCGAACTAAACTACAAAATGACTGAAAAGGAGCTCCTAGCTATTATGCATTCATTGAAAAAATTTAGGCATTACATTACAGGTTACCAAACATTTGTACATACTGACCATGTTGGAATTAAATACTTGATGAATAAACATGATGTGAATGCCCAAATGATTAGATGATTACTTTTATTACAACAATTTGATCTAACTATTATTGATCAACTTGGTAAGGAGAATGTTGTTGAATTTTTTATTATTATCTAGATTAACTTTTCTTGCAGGGGAGGAAGGAATGGTTGATGATTAGTTACCAGATGAAAACATATTCTCCATTTCAGTTCTCTTTCCATGGTCTGCTAACATAGCAAACTACTTGGTGTCTACATAGTTTCCACCAAACTTGTCTTCCAAAGAGAAAAGCAAGATTGTGAGGAAGAGTTCCCCATTCAATTGGATTGGGGGAAACCTCTTCAAATTAGGCTCGGATCAAATTCTGAGAAGATGTGTTAGGGAGGGGTAAGTATTTGACATCCTTTTGACCTATCATGATGGGCCTTGTGGGGGTCACTTTGTAGCCAAGAGGACATCATTCAAGTTGCTACAAGCTGGTTATTACTGACCCACTCTTCACCAGGAAGTGAGGAGGTATACTCTTCAGTGTGATTGGTGTTAAAGGATGGGAAAACCTACCCCAAGGGATGAAATGCCCTTGTAGCCTCAAGTGAATTTCAAGCCATTTGACAAGTGGGCTGAAGCCAAGGCCATCAAAGTAGCAATAGAGGAGAAAATGGCTAAGCTCTTAAGGGAAAATGTGTTTTATAAGTTTGGGTACCCTAGAGAACTAGTCACTAATCAAGGCAACTAGTTTACATCTCACATGATTGAAAATTTGTTAAGACAACACAAGATCAAGCATAGAAAATCCTCTCCTTACCACCCACAAGCTAAGGGGAAAGTGGAGGTGACCAACAAAGCGTTGGAGGGAATTCTGACCGTGATTAGCAGCAGCAGAATGACTGGGTAGATAGATTAGTTGAGGCCACTTGGGCTTACAATACCACCTGGAAGAGCATCACTGGATTCACTCCTTAAGAGTTGGTCTATGGGAAGAAGGCCCTGTTTTCCATTGTATTTGAATACAACACCTTAAGAATGGCAACACAACTAGATGTAGATCTCTCTAGGGCGGGTTAGAATAGTTTAGAATGAAGGCCCTCATGCACACAAAGGTGACTCAAGTTCAAAGGAAGATCTGGAATGAAAAGAACATAAAGGATAAACAATTTCAAGAAGATGATTGGGCTTTGTTGTATGATTCAGATACAAGGATTTTAAAGGCAAGTTAAGGACTAGATGGTTAGGGCCTTATTTCATAGAAAAATGTCATGATAATGTTTCAATGCAGATTAGAACCATTGATGCAGAGGTTATTCCTTTACTTGTAAATGGGCACAGATTGAAGGTCTATAAGAAGCCATTGTCAAAGCAAGAATTCATCAATGGCATCAACAAGCCAGTGTGGAACAAGTCTCAAGTTTTACCCCATCAAGTCACTGAAAAAAGAAAAAAAAGAAAAAAGAAAAAAGATAAAAGATAAAAAATAAAGAGACTTAGGTGAAAACCTCCATGAGGCACTTGAGTCCCACTATTGGGTTGAAAACCCCTTGAGGCAGCCTAATGGTATCAAAAAAAGAAAAAGAAAAAAGTGATAAAAAGATCTCTGGGTGAAAACCTCTTTTGAGGCACCCAAGGCAAGTAGCTAGGATGAAAACCTCTTGGAAGCAGACTAGTTGTTTTCAAAAAAAAAAAAAAAAAAAAAAATTAAAAAAGAGAGTACATAAAAGCTTTGAAAAGGTTGTTTGCCAAGTCAGCAGGAGGAGGATCAGAGAAATAATAGAGGAGCAGAAGGACCTATAAAATTTAGGTTTTCACTCCTCCATTTCATATTCTTCATCATCCAATCATTCCCTCCATTTATGGACTCATCTAGCTTAGTTTGCACGGGTTCTATGTTTTCTACAGGATTCCCTGAAAACCTACAGGATGATCCTGTAGGAATTACAGTGGCTTGGGAATCCTAAGGAAAGTGACCCTAGAGAAAGGGGATGACCTTTTTGTGTCAATTTTTTTTTTTACTTCACCACCTCATCACCATGCCTTTCACCACCATGATTACCCTTGCATTCATACAATAAGTTAGTTTAAAAAAGACTACAATTTTTAGAACAAAAAAAAAGAAAAAAAAATTAAAAAAAAGGAGGATAAGAGTAGAGGACAAGGGGACAATACGTGAAGGCTATAACTCTCACCTAAAAATCATTAGACCCCTTCTATACCCATAAAAACAATCCTCATGCTCCAAAAGTGAAGGAATGAATAAAAATTTAAGGCAGAGGTAGCTACAAAACATCCTGTAGGAAATCCTATAGCAGCTTGTCCCACAAAAATAAATTTCATAGGTTGCAGTCTTCTTTAGCATAGAGATCCTATTATCAAGGAAGTTCCTCCAAGGCTTAGCAACAATAGTAGGATCATCAGCATCACCCTCTAGTACCTGTACATCAAAGAAAAAAAGCATCAAAGTAGGCTAATAAAAAAAAACATATGCATCAAATACATAGCAGGGACATCATTTTCCAACAAGAAACATCATCAAGGCATCTTACCACATGTATGTCATCTCGCTTAAGATCTCTCGTTAGCATAATATGATAAAAAATGTAGATTTGTGTAAGAGTTGGTTTTATAAGCAAAGGTGGCCAGTTAACTTGGCCACCTTTGGCCAGTCAATGAGGATAATAAAATTAGTTCACAATACATGTGGCAACAGTCAAATCAGGAGAAAGAGGAGATGAGGAAAAAAATGGTTAAGTTACGGATGACTGAAGTGAGAGATGATTACAAGGTAAGGAGGAATGATGAAGTGGTAGTGGGACCAATGGTCCAAAAGTGGGTGCTCGTACTTCGGTCGCCAGTACACCATCCCACATAATCACCCATATGAGGAAATAAAACACTGATTTCCATGCACAGGAAAGACAATGAGCAATTTTTCAGTGCAGGAGCACCTACAGACCCTACAGGAAAACCTACTGGATCCTACAGGATACAGAGTAGTCATCTACAAGATTGACAATGGGCATTTAAAGAGGGAAAAATCAAAGGTTGGCTTCATTAGGTAGTAACTAGGAGGTAGGAGCTACCATATTTTCCAAGTTAGAAAAATATAGAAACACCTCCTATTTGGTTAAGGAGATTGTAGTCTAGGGGAATTATATATAGAATTGTCATTTAAAATTTCTCACCCACTATAATTTGGAATTATACCCATATAATCCTCCACAATCATCAGAGGAAAAATGACAGGGGGATTTAACAAGAGGGAACCCAAAAAAATAGTGAGAATTCATCAGCACCCTCCTGTAGTAGAGATCTTCACAAGGATTGGATGGGTTTCTTTGAAAAAATGAGGGGATACAATGATGAGGTGGCCAAAGAATTTTCTCTCTCACTCATACCACTAACTAGGACCCATGCCACTGCTGTGGTGAAAGGCCTCTTAGTAGAAATCACCCCTGAAGTCATAGGCAGAATCACCACACTTCCTTTAGGGTTTCTTTGGAGAAAGGAAGATAAGGGTAACAACTAACTTGCAAAGAAGAAATTCTTTTTGGAAGGAGACGAGGCAATAGAGGACAAAAATGGGATCAGGAGAGATTTTTTTTTTTTTTTTTTTTTTTTTTTTTTTCCGAAGAAAAAAGCGAACTTTTTATTAAGAAAATAAAAAGTTACATTGCATATGCTTTTAGCATTTCTGAAGATTCAGGTGTTTGCTGATTTGTCATTCTTTAAAACCACAAAAAAATATCAGTCTTTCTTGACTGATTGAGCAGATTGAAAAGTATCCTATAATGCTGGAATATATGTCTAAAAATAACTATCATGTCTTCCTCCCTTCAGGAGGCTTAATACAGTTAATCTGAAATATTTTAGGGTCTCCTCCAGAGAAGGAAAAAAACCCCTTACATCGCTGTAAGTTCACAAAAACATGTTGTTTAGAGAAAGTAAATATAGTTTTCTGATTGCAGTAGCCGAAATAGAACAGAAAAAGATGCTGAGAGTATAAGCAGAGGTGCCCATAAACCAGAAAAAAAGAAAATAAAAAGCCGCAATCACTGTGGAGGAGCAAAAGGAGGCCAAACAGAAATAAAGGACTGCCCCTGTCTTAATTCAACTATTGACCAACTTCCCGGAGCTTGCTGTAAACCAGTCTTAGAAAGTTGGTCTGCTTCCTCGTTTTTATCCCTGTAGACATGGCAGATGATGAAACTGTTAAAAGATGACTTTAAATGCAATATTTCTTCTAAAATGATCTTCAGAAATTGGTTTTGACATATAGCACTCCCATTGACCTAGTTTATGACATTCAAAGAGTCTCCGAAAATTTGAATTGTGAAGATGTTTCTTTGAAGAAGCCAGCAAAGAAGAAGGCGCAAGGCAGACAGCTCAACAAAGTTGTTGGTGCCAGAACCTAGACCTACAGAAGCTCTTAGAGATTGATCAGGATTCAGATGAATGCACAATCCTGCACCGACTTTGTTATTTTGAGAAGCACCATCGAAAAAAGCCCAGGGCATGCCCTCTTGGATAATCACAGGCTTGTGGTGAGAGTGGGGATTTTTTTCTTCAGGGATAGGGATGGCAGAGTAAATGGCTGCACAGTTGATAGCTGTGACAGATGATGGAGTGTCTTTGTCTTGGAACAGACTTTTATTCCTCGCCTCAGGAGAGAAATCTTGCCATACCCTTGGAATTAAATTAGCTACCACCTCATTAAGTATATATCATGTGAAGGAAGATACAGTGTGGTATATGGATACCATTTCAGGCTTCTCCGAGAACTGAGGTTTGGAGTAGACACACCTCCTCAAAATAGACTAAGCATACCCTACTTTGTTTTTCAATCAATGATAGATATGAGGATTAAGGTGCAGGAAGGAAAACATCAACAATTAGCACATCATGGGTTAATCAAACTTATCCTGGAAGATGCCCTCCAAAACCTGAGACTCCCTATTACATGGACAACTTTCAGAGACATGGAGGCAGAGGGAGAAGTAAAAACTCTTGAATATGAAAAAAGCCCCACTACTAGTGAGAGGAATGAAGAGGAAACAGATGAGGAAGAAGAGGAAGAAAAGGAAGAAAAAGAGGAGGAAAGTGATGAAGAGATAGACGAAGATGCAAAAGAAGAAATTGATGAACAAAGTGAGGAACTGGAGGGAGAAGAATAAGAGAAAGACAAGGATGAGAAGGAGAATGGAAAAGAGGAAACAAAGGGCTAGGAAGAACAAAGGTCCACATTTCAAGGGAAAATGAGGGAAGAATCACCAAGGGTATCACTAGAACCCACTGAGAAAGAGGTAGCAACTGCTCTTGCTTCCCTAAGTACACCTATCAAGCAAAAAGGGAAGAGACAGAGACAAACCCCATTGTACTTTAGGACAAGAAAAAGTACAAGGATTAGGCAAGGAAAACCTCAAGCATCCACCAAAGTTTCCATTGTCATTGGAGATTCACCAAAGCAACAAGAAAGGATAGCTCTTCTTGTGAAAAATAAAGGAGAAGGATGATCAGGACAAGCCTCTCCCAAATATCTGTAGGTTTTAACCCCGTACAGAAATTACCTGCATACGAATTCTAAAACACAGAAAATAAACAATGTGAGAGCATAACACATAAAACACATATACACAAAGATTTTCCCTTGGATTCCAAAACTGGGACTACCAGCTTGATTTTTCATTATTTTCCTTTCAATGTTATAATACATATTTATACATGCTGAAGCATCCAATACCATGGACCGAAAACCATAGCATCCAAAACAATATGTGAAAAACATGCACAAAACCATAGGTAGGTCTGCCCAACCTAATATAGGGTCCAAAACCAAAATTTTCTGGGGCGCTACCCCGAACCCCATAGAGTGGGGTTACCTGCACCCCTCAAACCCCTTGTGACTCCCCTCGCTATGCAATCGGTGCAACGATGAGGGGGGCTCCGCCCCCCTTCTAATCCCCCGGTTAACTACGTGGGCTAGTTGTGGAAGAATATAACACAACCCAACATTCTCCCACTTGTTTTTTTCTTTCCACAGGGGGTCACAAGGTAGCTTAGTCATTTATCCAGCCCTACAGTGCCCATTGTTTCTCTACACCAAGAGAACTTCTCAAAGCTCACAAATTTTGTCAATGCATCTACAATATTCTTCAAAGTGTCCACCTTTACCAGCAACACCTTTTTGTCTTCTATCATATTCCTCACAAAGTGATACTGAACATCAATGTGATTTGTCTTTGAATGATATGTAGGGTTCTTTGCCAAGAAAACTGCACTTTGGCTGTCATAGTCTATCCTTATAGTTCCCTTTAGTAACCTTATATTTGAATACAATCTCTGCAACCAAACTGCTTCCTTGCTTGCATGAGTGGCTACCATGTATTCTGCCTCTATAGTTGATCGTGCCACTACAAATTGTTTCTTACTCATCCAACTGAATGCACCTTCCAATAGGTTAAACACATACCCACTTGTAGATCTTCTCTGATCCATATCTCCAACTCAGTATGCATTAACGAAGCCACTAATATCTAACACGCTATCCAATCCTGGTCTTCCTTGGTAGCACAAACCATACTCACTAGCGCCACACAACTACCTGAAAACTTGCTTCACTGCTGTCTAGTGCTCCTTCCCTGGTTTTGACATAAACATGCTCAATATTCCCACTACATGTGCAATGTCTGGTCTAGTACAGACCATCACATACATCAAGCTAGCGATTTCACTTGCATATGGAACACGAGACATGTCCTCTTCCTCCTCTTGTGTCTTGGGACACTGTTCAACAAATAAATTTACACCTACAAGAATAGGAACCTTCACCGGTTTACTATCCTACATATTAAACCTCTACAATATTGTCTCGATATACTTCCTTTAGTTTAACCAAAGCTTCCTCTTTGTTCGATCTCTTTTAATTTCCATAATCAAAATATAGTTTACAGCACCAATATCTTTCATGTTGAATTTGGAGGACAAATGGGTCTTCAAATCCTGGATAATTTCTTTGTCATTTCCAACCAGCAACATATCATCCACATATAAGACTAGATAAATAAGATGGTCACCAATTAATTTAAAATACACACAGTGATCTACTTTGCTTCTGGTGAAGCCAAGTCCCCGTATAAATGTATCAAATTTCTAATACCACATCCTTGGTGACTGTTTTAACCCATACATTTGTCTTCTTCTTGAACACCCATTTGCTGCCAATGGGTTTCCTTCTTGCCGGCAACTCCACCAAATCCCAAGCCTCATTTTTGTGCAAAGATGCCATTTCATCAACCATGGCCTCTTTCTAGAGTTTTCCATCCTCTGAATCTACTGCTTCCTTCACAGTTTTGGGATCATCATCAATAATAGATAAAGCAAAATTTGAACAGAAAGCAGATGGACTATACCTTTCTGGCTGCCTTTTTTCTCGAACTGATCTTCTCACACCCAGAGTTTGTGGCTCTTCATCTTCTGATTCCTCCTCTGTTGTAGAGTTCGATTCTTCCTCCTTTAGCTCAAAATCTATCTTCTCAGGTTCCTTTATTTCGACTTCATGTTTAATAACATCTTTTACCTCTCTGAACACCACATCTCGGCTATACACAACCTTCCTTATTACTGGGTTCCAAAACTTATAACCCTTTAAACCATCGTTACACCCAATAAAGATGCACTTTTCAGATTTACTATCCAGCTTGGTTCGTTTCTCCTTTGGAACATGTACATATGAATTAAATCCAAATACCCTCAGATGTGAAAGAGAGGGTATCTTACCAGTCCATACCTCTTATGGAGTCTTATCCTCCAACGCTGATGAAGGTGATCTGTTGACCAGGTAACATGCTGTCTCCACTGCCTCTGCCCAGAATTGTTGTCCTAACCTAGCACCATTGGGCATGCTTCTTGCCCTTTCCATCAATGTCTTGTTCATTCTTTCTGTAACTCCATTTTGCTCAGGTGTGTATGGAGTAGTCTTCTGCTGTGCTATACCACACTTCTTACATAATTCTTCAAATTCCTTACTGCAAAACTCTCCACCGTTATTTGTCCTCAACACCTTTACCTTCTTCTCTGTCTGGTTTTCCACCAGAAACTTAAATTTTTTAAACCTGTCAAAGGCTTCAGATTCTTAAGGGGATATATCCATGTATTCCTTGATTAGTCATTTATAAAGGATACATAGTACATAGATTTACCAATTGATGGGACCTTCACAGGTCCAAACACATCACTGTGTACAAGCTCTAATATCTATTTCGCCCTCTTACCACCAGAGGGGAAACTCACCTGATTTTTCTTCCCATATACACATTTTTCACAAAAATCAAAATCCAGAGAGCTATTGCTCATACCTTCTACCATACCTTTACCATGAAGTATTCGAAGGCCCTTCTCTCCAATATGTCCAAGCCTTTGATGCCACAACATGGTCTTCTCTCCAGAGACCACTAGATTTTCTGCTCCACTTTCAGGAACCACAAAACTGTTTCACCCATCAACAATAGTGCTACATTGCAGCTTGTATAGAGTTGCAATTCGAACTCCCCGCATCAATACCAGTGCCCCCTGAACCATCTTGCAGGTATCCTTCTTGAACAATGTTTCTAAACCTTGTAACTTCAACTTTACTTTTCCGCGAACAATGATTCTAGAATTCCTATGATCCCCTAAGAAGACATCACCAACATTGTATTTCTCATACTCTCAGAACCACTCTCTATGGGGAGTGAAGTGAAAGGATGCACCTGAGTCAATCAACCATGCCTCATGATCTACATGTGTATTTGAAGAATCCATGTACACATCCCCACCTTCATTTGAGGTGGTTTTTGCCTCTACAGAAGGAACATCATCAGATCCCTTTCCTTTACCAGGAGCTTTAGATTTACAGTCCCTTTTGTAGTGCCTTTCCTTTCCGCATTTCTAGTACACCACTTTTACACGTTTTCCTGGAGATTTAGATCTCCCTCTAGATTTAGATCTCCCACTCGATGACTTATTTTTGTTTCTATTCTGGGACCATCCATGTACAGACAAGGCATCACCATTCTGGATATCCATATTTTTCCGTCTCATCTCCTCCATCAACAAGGATGAGACTATTTCATCAAATTGCAAGGCAGTTTCATTTCTACCTATTGCAATAACCAGACTATCCCACAAATCTGGTAGAGAACAAAACAAACTGATGCACTTATCTTCATCTGAAATTTTAATATCAATAGATGCTAATTGACTTACCACAGTATTAAATGCGTTTAGATTCTCTATCAATGAGTCTCCATCTTTCATCTTTAGGTTATACAGTTTTTTCAATAGGAACAGTTTATTCACCAGAGACTTAGATTGGTACAAAGTCCTTAACTTGTCCCACAAAGCCTTCGTTGTAGCTTCCCCTGATACATTCAACAATATTGAATCTGAGACACACTATCATATTGTGCTCTTTGCCTTCCGATCCAACTTCTTCCATTTTTCATTGGACACTCTCGTTGGTTTAGTACTCGGATCTACTGTGATCCGCTGATCTTTATCCACCAATAGATCCTCCATCTTGAGTTTCCACAACTCAAAAATATAACCATTAAATTTCTCGATCTCTATCTTTTGTTGGGTTATGTTACATTCTTTCCATGACTAACCCATGTAGTGAATCGGGGGGGCGGAGGCCCCCCTTCGTTGTGCCGATTGTGCAGCAGGGGGTGGGTAGCCCCCCTCTACGGGGTCCGGGGCAACGCCCCGGGAAATTTTTCTTTTTGGACCCTATATTAGGTTGGACGAACCTACCTATGGTTTTCGGTCCATGGTTTTGGACGCGATGGTTTTCGGTCCATGGTATTGGATGCTTCGGCATGTATAAATATGTATTGTAACATTGAAAGGAATATAATGAAAAATTAAGCTGGTAGTCCCGGTTTTAGGATCCAGGGGAAATATCTTTGCATATGTGTTTTATGTGTTATGATCTCGCATTGTTTATTTTCTTTGTTTTAGAATTCGTATGCAGGTAATTTCTGTACGGGGTTAAAACCTACATTTGGTATCAGAGCTATTTTGGCTTCAAGGGGATGCCTTTGTTGATGAGGGGTTTTGCTCGGGCCTGTGGTAGACCCTATTCAGTGGGAGATCAGCGAGATCGATTCTGGTGGTGAAAGAATATTGTGAGCAGCGGAAAGATAGAGATTTAGAAGTTCAATGGTTATATTTTTGAGTTGTGGAAACTCAAGATGGAGGATTTGTTGGTGGATAAATATTAGTGGATCGCGGTAGATCCGGGTACTAAACCAATGGGAGTGACTGATGAAGAATGGAAGAAATTGGATCGGAAGGCAAAGAGCACAATATGATTGTGTGTCTCAGATTCAGTATTGTTGAATGTATCAGGGGAAGCCACGGTGAAGGCTTTGTGGGACAAGTTAGGGACTTTGTACCAATCTAAGTCTCTGGTGAATAAACTATTCATACGGAAAAAGCTGTATAACCTGAGGATGAAAGATGGAGACTCGGTGACAGAGAATCTAAATGCGTTTAATACTGTGGTAAGTCAGTTATCATCTGTTGATATTAAAATTTTAGATGAAGATAAGTGCATCAGTCAGTTGTGTTCTCTACTAGATTCGTGGGATAGTCTGGTTATTGTAATAGGTAGCAATGCAATTGCTTTGTAGTTTGATGAAATAGTCTCAGCTTGGCTGACGAAGGAGATGAGATTGAAAAATATGGACAACCAGAATGGTGATGCCTTGTCTGTACGAGGATGGTCCCAGAACATAAACAAAAATAAGTCATCGAGTGGGAGATCTAAATCTAGAGGGAGATCTAAATCTCCAGGAAAACCTATAAAGGTGGTGTGCTAGAAATGCGGAAAGGTAGGGCACTTCAGAAGGGAGTGTAAATCTAAAGCTCTTGATAAAGGAAAGGGATCTAATGATGCTCCTTCTGCAGAGGTGAAAACCACCTCAGATGAAGGTGGGGATGTGTACTTGGCTTCTTCAAGTACACATGTAGATCATGAGGCATGGTTGACTAACTCAAGTGCATCCTTTACTTCACTCCCCATAGAGAGTGGTTCTGCGAGTATGAGAAATACGATGGTGGTAATG
>APFE030174815.1:290529-316451 GCA_000404065.3 Pinus taeda | reverse complement strand
CCCCCCTTCTTTGTATCGATTGCGCAGCGGGGGGGTCATAGGGGGTTTGAGGGGGGCGGGTAGCCCCCCTCTACAGGGTCTGGTGCAGCGCCTCGGGAATTTTTTTTGTTGGACCTTATATTAGGTTCGACGAACCTACCTATGGTTTTCAGTCCATGGTATTCGATGCTTCGACATGTATAAATATGTATTGTAACATTGAAAGGAATATAATGAAAAATCAAGCTGGTAGTCCCGGTTTTGGGATCCAGGGGAAAATCTCTGTGCATATGTGTTTTATATGTTATGCTCTCACATTGTTTATTTTCTTTGTTTTAGAATCCTTATGCAGGTAATTTTTGTACGATGTTAAAACCTACATCTTTCCACTGCTTGCCATCTTCTTTCACCACCAGAATCGATCTTGCAGATCTCCCACTGAACAGGGTCTACCATAGGCCCGAGAGAAACCCCTCAAAAACAAAGGCATCCCCTTGAAGCCAAAGCATCTCTGATACCAAATGTAGGTTTTAACCCTGTACAGAAATTACCTGCATACGAATTCTAAAACACAGAAAATAAATAATGCGAGAGGATAACACATAAAATACATACACATAGAGATTTCCCCTGGATCCCAAAATCGGGACTACCAACTTGATTTTTCATTATTTTCCTTTCAATGTTATAATACATATTTATACATGCCGAAGCATCCAATACCATGGATAAAAAACCATCACATCCAAAACCATGGACCAAAAAACATCGTGTCCCAAACCATGGACCGAAAACCATCGCATCTAAAACCATGTGTCAAAAACATGCATAAAACCATAGGTAGGTTCGCCCAACCTAATAAAGGGTCGAAAAACAAAATTTTTCAGGGCACTACCCTAGACACCATAGAGTGGGGTTACCTGCACCCTTCAAACCCCCTATGACTCCCTCCGCTCTGCAATCAGTGCAACGAAGGGGGGGCTCCACCCACCTTCTAATCCCCCGGTTAACTACGTGGGCTAGTTGTGGAAAGAATATAACACAACCCAACAAGCTCCCATTACTTATGTTAGGAGGCCTATCACCATGTTTGGCTCATCCAAAGGAAAAGGTCCCTTACAGGAGACACACTAAGACCTATAGGAAGCAAAGGCCATCCTACAGGAAACTCTACTAAACCTATAGGAAACTTAGAAAATGGACCAAGAAGGGATCATTCAACAAGAAAAAAAGAAGGAAGATCCAGAACTGAGGGAACCTAGTCCTCAACCCAACCTTGCCTCTTACTACAGGTTCACTGAAGGGGGTGGGGTCATTCCACAGAAATATTCCATCCCCTTATTCTTTGAGCTTGAAAAAGAAAGGGAAATAACACATAGGTGGATGTAAATGGACAAATCTAAAGGATTGGAGGATATAGGCCACATCGAGGAGAGTGTAAAGGAGATGGATAGAGAACTAAGTAGCATCAGGGATAGAGAGGCAATGATGAAAGCTCAGTTGGAAGTAGAGAATGCATGGCTAAGGGGACAATTACAAGAGAGAGAAAGTCAATTGGAATCCATGGCCAGTTTATCCCTAGAGGCAATCTAGTGCAGAATGCTAGCAAAGTCCTATGCATTTTATCTTAAGGAACAGTGGCTACAGTTCCAAATTAAGAATTTAGCACAGAGAGGCACTATGCCATTCCAAGAATATAGACAATTCATTGATCTCTGTGATCAAAGCAGTTTAGAGGATAGAGCTAAAATGTCTGAGTTTTACCTACACAACTTGGCCTTGACAGATCTGAATGTGTGGGACCTAAATTCAAAACTAGGGGACTTGCAATTGATGGCCTTGGCATCATGGACTAATCATGAGGAGGCAAGAGCCATAGAGATGAAGAAAGTAATGGAAAGAGAAGAGACAGAACCCCTCATGATAAGAGCTGAGCAATCAAATCCAATGGCTACCATCAGCACCCACAACTTGATTGTAAATGACCCTAAGATTGCACCTAGGTATCTTTCTGCCCAACAACAAGCAATTGCGCACTTTGAGGACATGTTCAGGTTATTAGGGGATGACAACATGCAAGCTTGCCAAAGGAGATAGAACACTTTTCCCTACAACTTGAAAATGAGAGATTACCATTCTCCTCAGAGAATGAGAGAGGCACTAAATTGAACACCCATGTACAAGCAAGCTCTCTAAAGACTCAAAGTCAATTGGATTGGTTTAAGGCTTAGTCCAACACTGCTCTTCAAAATATTGGAAGGAAGGAAGGAATAGGAAGAAATAAAGGAGTGGGAGAAGATAGAGAGGAAGGCATGATTGTATTCACAGGAAGATGAAACTATAACAGAAGCATGGGATGTCAGGGAAGACACTAGATCAATGAAGGACATGGATATAGATTGAGTTTCTCAGAGGATAAGCAACACTTTCAGTAGGGGGTGATGATGAGACTCATCATTGGGTAACTATATGGACCTTAATACACCTCCAAGCTTATTTAAATCAACTCTTCTCATAATTCCTTACATATTTTGATTATATTTTTCTTAATGAGATAAGTAAAAGTGAGATGTTATGCGTAGTGGACTAATGTGCATTGATTGCAAGTTTTTGAGAGAAAATCATGGAAATTTTGGCTATTTAAGGGAAGAAACTCGAATGAGACAAGTAGGACAGATCATAGGAGATAGATCCTCCTCATTGAATCCTCACTCATTCGAATATTCCTCCATGAAATCACACTAGCTCGGAGTTGCAAGCAGACGAGTCATGAAGATCAAAAGGCAGTTGAGCCAGTGATAGTTAAAGAGCCATTACATCTTGCGTTTGGGAGCCAAGCCTCCCTATATTTAAGGAATTTGTTGGAGACTTCAGTTGTATAAATACGGATGCCTAGAGACTCATTAGGATTCAAATTTTTGATGTAAAAGCACTAAGCATTTTTCGAGTTGAAGACTTGTGGAAGTCATTGTTATGTAATTTTATGATATGAAAATTAGAATGAGCATTTCCTTGATCCAACATTGAGTTGACTCAGAGGGCTGAAGTTTTTGGGTTAAGGCCCAACCCTAGTAGTGAAGGATCCTCTTCTTGTATTTGTATGCTTAGTTGATTTCATAGAGTAATAGTTGAATTGTCTTTAGCATTATTTCATTGCAAGTAGTTGTGGATTTGATTAGTTTGCTTCCATTTGTACATTGCTTTAGTAGTAGCTTAGGAGATAAAGGAATATTAAAAAGCTATTAGTAGGTGGATTTGGCCTCACTCCTCCCTCCAGGGACCATGGTTTGAGGAAAGAACTCCTATGCAGCCCCAAAAATATAGAATTCCAATTTCTCATGGAATTTAGGGTTTTCTGTTACTTAGGCCAGAAATTTACTAGTTTTCAAGAATATGATTTAATTGTCATTTCTGATATCTTCAACCTTGAATAAGATCTCATAAATGATTCACATTATTCTACAATTTTTCCCATGCATGAGATAGGAAACTAGATAATGAAATTCTATTTTTCTTTAGTTAATTGAAAATCTTTATTGTTTAACATGATTCATGAATAAATGTCAATGACTGATGAAGTGTAGGAGTTTCAGCAGTGCAGAAAGATTTTAGACCAAAAACCTCATCCTAACCTCATCCATCCATGATTATCACTTTTTCCCACTAAGTCCCTCACCAAGTTCATCATTCCATAAGAAAACTTCTCCAAGTTTGTTGAGAAAATCCAACCATCTCACAAGCTCTATTTTGAGATCTAAAGGAGTCCTAGCCACTCCCTTGCCTCATTTCACCCCCCATTCACCTTCCCTAAGCCCTACACCACCTTCCAAATCCATCCTCTTTCTCTCGGTTGGATCCTGTAGGAATACAGGGGATCCTGTAGGAGCATTAGGACATCCTGGAGGAGGCATTAGGACATCCTATAGGTTGACTTGTAGTGGGCCGTTTTGAGGCTGAAGTGTGGAAAAAGAACCTAGGAATATAGGAGAAGACAACTACTTACCTCCCAAACCATCTGATCATTCACCATCATCCCTAATCCATCTTCCACATCACTAAGGAAAGTTAGCTTTCACATTTTCACACAAAAAAATGCAAAAAGAAAAAGAGTCATTATGTTTATTTACATGTAGAATAGTAGAATGTTTGGATGTTTCAAATTCCATGCCTAGGATAGTAGGACTACACACATGTCAACTTAGCATTCTTTTGAAGCAAAGCCTCATATCAGTTAGTTAGATGAATGGTGTGTTTAATAATTTTATTCTAGTCTTTTCCTTACTACAGTAGACAAGATTTCATTTCGTGTAAATTTCCCTTTTTCTCAATGGTAATCAAGCTTCTTATAAATCAATATAAGGCTAGTTTGAGAAACCATAGTGGTCTATCACTAGCTTAGCAGTGACAAAGAGCAGACCCATAGCATCTACTTGTGTATACGACACTGTCACCTCGAAGTTTGTACGAACCCTGGGTTGATAAAATAAAGTTGGCAGCTCTAGGAGTTGTAGCATTCTTGCTGCAATACTGGTGCTCAATAGCTTCATCCCTTTTCTTTTTTCCTTTTTCCCATACAATGGTCTTGTGCTTGATCCGAGACAAGTTGTTTGATATGACTGCAGCCGGTGAAGCATTGGAATCTTGGCAGCAGTGGATCCATGATTCCTTAACAATATTATGTAAGTCATTCTCCTCAATCCATGCTGAGTTGAATTTGAAAGGAGTATTTGTCTTATAGTTTGAGTTCATGAAATCGAAGAAAATTGGGGAATGGTCAGATATACCCCCAATTCCCACCCAATGTCTTATTCTGTCCAATCGATCCACCAGTTGCGCTTTAATGATAAACCAATCCAGTCTTCGGGCTAGTGCATCGTCCCCGATCCTCCTATTGCACCAAGTGGGATGAATTTTGGGCATGTCTATATTCAGGAGACTATGTGAGTCCAATAGGTGCTTAAAATAGTCAGTCAGGGGGATAGCCTATGCTCTTGATCCCCATGATTCAGAATGTCTCAGTGAGAAGTTGAGATTTCCATCGATGATGATATTGTCCTTATTCATAAATGATGAAACCATCAATTTATCCCAATAACCTACACAGTTGTGACAGAGCCCATATATATTGATCAAGCGGAGTGGGGTTTCAAGTTCAACATATATGATGTCTACTCGCAAAAATCCACTTCCCCAAATGTTTTCGGTCTTGATAGTTTTGTTATTGAAGCCAATAGAACATCCTCCTGATCGTTCTCTCACATCAAGGGTATGAAAGGTCTAGCCTGGTAGGATGGATGTCAAAATAGTGTTGATCACCGCTTCATCTCCCAATGCCACTTAAAAGTATATTACATATAACTATTGGCATTATGATACAGGCGTTGTACTAGTTGATGGCAACTCACATAGATGACAGTTCACAATGCAACATGTTAATAACAAAGGATTCAGATCAGACTCCAGAGATTGAAGAAAGAGAGTGGTTTAAGAAGTATACGCTGGTTCACCTTGTCCAAGGAGCATATACAAATGGGTTAATATAAAAAAAAGGGCGTATACATATGCACGCACCTTCACAGAAGGAAAAGCACATATGGGATGGAAAATCAAGGTTTTGGTCCAAGGTATTGGTCTGAGGTATTTGGTCCAAGGTATTGGTCCAAGGTATTTGGTTCGAGGTATTGGTCCAAGGTATTTGGTCCGAGGTATTGGTCCTATGTGGTTTTGGTTTGAGGTATTGAGAAAGGCCTAAAACTATATAAGGAGGAGAAGATTAGAGAGATATGTGTGCAAGTATTGAATATCTTATGAAGTGTTATATAAAATATGTAGGTTACGGGTTTCTAGTACTTTGCTTGATTTGAACTAAGGATGCACCTATGTGGCTGATGTTGGATGATGGATCGGGATCATAAGGCGTGAAACAAATTATCATTATGTGGTGTGATCATGGATAATCTAGATTTGAATACTAATGCATGTTTTATTTTGTAAATGTTATGATTTGGGTATGACTGAAGTCTGCAATAGTTGTGAAGTTTTAAGTTAGTATTTACAGATCTATACGCTGGTTCGCTTTGGTAAAATCACGTATACATGCTAGTTCTTCACATCCAAGTAGCTTATAAATTATGAAATATGATATTTGAAGTTGCAGTTGATTCTGGTTGTTGTTGCAGAGTTTCGGGTTCTGCTATGTGTTCTAGTGACAATGTTCTAAATGTTCAAATTGATTGATTGTGATTTGCTTTAGTGATGATGGGTTTTTAGTGATTGGTTGTATTGTAGTGGTGATTGATTTTGAGCTTCAATGGCTGATGGGTCCAGTATGAAAATTGGATGAAACATGGCCTTGAGATTGTGGTGTTGTGTTCAAAGAGTATCCAGTCTGAAAATTTATGAAACGTTGTCTCTGGAGGAAGAGGGAAGGCTATATGTTTACCAGTACGTAGGCGCCGACCTACAGAAGGCTATAGCCTTCTGTAGGTCGGCGCCTACATACTGGTAAACATATTGGTCAGTACAAGAGCCAAGGGGTTGGAGCTCCCTTCCAGTAGCATCTGGAACACGAGTGAAGGTTAGAGCCTTCTGTAGGCCAGCACCTACATACTAGTAAACGAATCGGCTAGTACAAGAGCTAGGGGATTGTAGCTCCCTTCCAGAAGAAGATGGAAAACAAGAGAAGGTTGTAGCCTTTTGCAGGTGAGTGCCTGTGTACTGGTATGAGTCTGCAACAGTACAAGATTGTAATCAGGTTTTTCTTATATTAAAAGAAGACAGTAACATGTGGTTTTTGTCCCGCATTAGGTTTCCACCTTAAATCTTGGTGTTCATGTGTGTTGCTTATGTGTGATGGTTTATTCTGTTATTGTTGCACATGGTTACTGTTTATATGTTTAATGAAGTACCGATGCATTGATTAAAGATCAACATATGATGAATTAATTGAATCATAAGTTTGCTGGATATATGCTGGTTTCTTTAAAGATAGTTGCAGGTACACGTGAGTTACCTTCATGGAAGTAGCGTATATAAATTTAAGTATGAAAAGAAAAAGTTACCAGTTTGATAAATACTGATTCCCCCCCCTGTCTCAATATTATTTCCAATAATTGGAATTAGAGCAAGCCCTTTGGCAGAAGATTGATCGCTTGAAGGAGATTCATAGAAACAAAAGGAAAGAAGCTAAAGAAGAAAGCGCCTAAGAAGAAGAAGACATCTTAAAGGAATAGTGACAACAGGAGAGACAATTGGCCATCAGGTAGAAGCAACTATTCAGATTCAAAATCACCTTAGATTGAAAATGAACAAGCAAAATAAGTATCAAGTACAGATTTTTGGTCTTCTGGTGATACTTTTCGTTGTTCATGCAATGTTGAAGATATTGAAAGTGATAGTGAAAGAAATATAAAGGCAGAATTTAAAAGGCTTACAGATAAAATTAGAGATGAACAAGAACTATTTAACAAAAGGGAGTGTGACTTCAAAGAAGAAGCTACTAGACTAAAAGCTCAGCTGGAGGAAGGAAACAAAGCAAGGAAGAAATAAAAGGAAAAGTAAGATCAATGTCAAAATCTACAGGATGAAGTGACATCATTAAAAAATGAAGTAAATGAAAAGAGTACAACAATCAAGAGACTTAAATATAGATCGAGTTACTATGAAATTCTTGAAGCTAAGATCCTCTCTCTAGAAGAAGATCTTAAAAAATAAAATAAGAAGAATGAAGAACTACCTCAAGCAGATGAGGAACAAGAAAATGAGATTCTCAAATTAAGGCAACAAGTGGAAGAAGGAAGAAAGGCTGAAGAAATCATGAAGAAGCAATATCTAGAAAAGAAAGAGCAATATCAAATTGAGGTAAATATCTTAAAAGGTAAATTAGAAGAAAAGGATACAATGTTATGATTTCAAGATAGCACTAAGATTTTCGATAATATTCTTAGTAGTCAAAGTCTCCTGCCATCAAAACTAGTCTTGGTTTTAATGAAACTATTGAAGGTGAATCTAGCTCACAAGATGAGGCTAGGAATTCTAATGCAAATTCTGAAATGATCAACAAGGAGATAAGAGCTCAACAACCAAGGAAATAAATTCTTCAAAGAAGGTCATTTACTCCTAACTATGGAAGTGATAGTCGGTTATTTCCTCTGATGAATAATGTTGAATGTTTTATATGTCATAATTTGGGACATGTTGTAGCTAGATGCAGAAGTAGAATGGTTCAAGCTAATAACCGTCACACAGAAAGATCATCAGCTTCCAGGTACTTTAAGGGATATTGTTTTTCTTGCAATATGTTTGGTCATAAAGCGATTGACTGTTATAGAGGGAAATGTTATGCTTGTAACAAGTTTGGGAACATAGCAAAAGAATGTAGGAGAAAATTTTGGCCAACATACCAAAAGGAGAAAACATCATCACACTCCAAGGTATGGAAGAAGAAGGAAGTACAGCTAGAAAGATGTGGCATAGCACATTATACAGACATAACAGACTCAGGGGGAGATGAAAGTGTGAAACTTCAGTGTTCTAAATCTCATATGTAGTTATCATGAAGACAATTCATGTATATATGCGAGTTCGAAGTTGTACATTCGCGTATCTGTTGGTTTGAGGAAAAAGCAGTGGGACAGACTCATAAAACAAGTCTCATATGATTTAGCCAATTATCATATATCTGTTATGTTCTGATTGATGATGATTATAGTCTGCTAATAATATGTAGAAGTGATCTTGGCCCTCATAAGTTGTTGATGACTTGATGTATATATGATAGATGATGATGCCTTGATGATTCATACTGATATTTGCAATGATCGGATCTGACAGTGAATGAATGACACAGGTTTAGGGGGAGCATATGCTTCTAATAATGCATTATTGGCATTATGTTAGAAGAGCTTGGTACACAATGATACATATATTTCTTGATCCATGTAGTTGTTTGATTTAGGTGACTCTCTTGATGATGGACATATACAGGCTGTTGATCTTAATACTGCTGACAGATACTTATGGTGCAGATCATAAATGGTGTATGATAGTTACTGATGACTATCATGGTCTTGTTTAGTATATCATTTGATGTAAAGGTCATGGAAATAGTTATGAGGTAACCCCACTATGCATGGGAAGGATGATGTAATAATTCCTACATTTCTGTCATGTATAATCTATTGGTATATACCCACTTGGTTGGGTGGACGAGTTAAAATTGATGTATCCCCACTTGGTTGGGAGATTGATGTATGTATGCATCATTGGTGATAGGAAGGTCATACTCACATACTTGAGTTATAAATTCATGTTATTCTTTTGGAAAATATATTTTCACTCTGCATGTGCTTAGGGGGAGCATGGATAGTTTATTGCCTCTCAACATGTACACAGGTGGAGCTTAATCAGAGAATTCAACATGCACTCAGGGGGAGCATGGATAACATAATAAATATCAAAGAGGGAGAATATCTTGGTCCGCCCTTTGCCCTTGATGTCAAAGGGGGAGAGTATTTTGGTGTTTTGGTTGCCATCAAGTCCAAAGGGGGAGATTGTTGGCATTATGATACAAGTGTTGTCCTTGATGGAAACTCACATAGATGACAGTTCACAGTGCAACAAGTTAACAACAAAGCATTATAGATCAAACTCCAGATATTGAAGAAAGAGAGTGGTTTAAGAAGTATATGCTAGTTCACTTTTTCCAAGGCAAATATACACGCTAGTTAATAGAACAAAAAGGGCTTATACATATGCACACACCTTCACAAAAGGAAAAGTGTGTATGGGATGGAAAATCAAGGTTTTGGTCCAAGGTATTGGTCCAAGGTATTTAGTCTGAGGAATTTGGTCCAAGGTATTGGTCTGAGGTATTGGTCCAAGGTATTTGGTTCGAGGTATTGGTCCTAAGTGGTTTTGGTCTGAGGTATTAAGAAAGGCCTAAAACTATGTAAGGAGGAGAGGATCAGAGAGATATATGTGCAAGTATTGAATATCTTATGAAGTATTAGATCAAATATGTAGGTTATGGGTTTTTGATGCTTTGCTTGATCTGAACTAAGGATGTACCTATGTGGTTGATGATGGATGATGGATCGGGATCATAAGGCCTAAAACGAATTATCATTATGTGGTTTGATCATGGATAGTCTAGATCTGAATACTACCACATGTTTTATTATGTAAATGTTACGATCTGGGTATGACTGAAGTCTGCAATAGTTGTGAAGTTATAAGTTGGAATTTGCAGATCTATATGCTGGTTCACTTCGGTAAAAGCGTGTATGCACGCTGGTTTGTCACATCCAAGTAGAGTATACATTACGAAATATGATATTTTAAGTTGCAGTTGATTTTGTTTATTGTTGCAGAGTTTTTGGTTTTGATATGTGTTCTAGTGACAATGTTATGAATGTCCAGATTGATTGATTGTGAATTGCTTCAGTGATGATGGGTTTTTAGTGATTGGTTATATTGCAGTGGTGATTGATTTTGAGCTTCAATGTTGTTGATGGGTCCAGTAAGAAACTTGGATGAAACGTGGCCTTGAGATTGTGGTGTTGTGTTTGAGGAGTATCTAGTTTGAAATTTATGAAATGTTGTCCCTAGAGGAAGAGAGAAGGTCGTAACATTTTGTAGGCCGGCACCTACGCACTAGTAAACATATCGACCAGTAGAAGAGCTAGGGGGTTGGAGCTCCCTTCCAGTAGTAGCTGGAAAAGTGAAGGTTGGAGCATTCTGTAGGCCGACACCTACATACTAGTAAATGAATTGGCTAGTACAAGACTAGCGGGTTATAGCTCCCTTCCAGTAGAAGCTGGAGAACGAGAGAAGGTTGTAGCATTCTGTAGGTGGCTGCTTGTGTGCTGGTATGAGTCTGCACCAGTACAAGATTGTAAATATGTTTTTCTTATATTAAAAGAAGACAAAAACAAGTGGTTGTTGTCTCGCATTGGGTTTCCACCTTAAATCTTGGTGTTCATGTGTGTTGCTTATGTGTGATGGTTTATTTCGTTATTACTGCACATGGTTACTGCTTATATGTTTAATGAAGTACTCATTCACTGATTAAAGATCTACATATGATGAATTAACTGAATCATAGGTTTGTTGGATATATGCTGGTTGCTTTAAAGACAATTGTGTGTACACGTGGGTTACCTTCATGGAAGTAGCGTATATAAATTTGAGTATGAAAAGAAAAATCTATTGATTTGATAAATACTAATTCACCCCGCCACCCCCCCCCTCAGTATTATTTCCAACAATTGGAATCAGAGCAAGTCCTTTCGTAGAAGCTTGATCGCTTGAAGGAGATTCGTAGAAACAATGGGAAAGAAGCTAAAGAAGAAAACACTTTAGAAGAAGAAGACATCTCAAAGGAACAATGACAATAGAAGAGACAATTGGCCATCAGGTAGAAGCAAGTATTCAGATTCAGAATCACCTTAGATTGAAAATGAACAAGCAAAAGAAGTATGAGGTACAAATTTTTGGTCTTCTGGTGATACTTTTCTTTGTTCATGCGATGTTGAAGATATTGAAAGTGACAATGAAAGAAATATAAAGGTAGAAGTTAAAAGACTCATAGATAAAATTAGAGATCAACAAGATCTATTTAACAAAAGGGAGTGTGCCTTCAGAGAAGAAGCTACCAGGTTAAAAGCTCAGCTGGAGGAAGGAAACAAAGTAAGGAAGTAGCACAAGGAAAAGGAAGATCAATGTCAAAAGTCCAGGATGAAGTGACATCATTAAGAAATGAAGTAAATGAAAAGAGTACAACAATCAAGAGACTTAAATATAGATCGAGTTACTATGAAAGTCTTGAAGCCAAGATCCTCTCTCTAAAAGAAGATCTTGAAAAATCAAATAAGAAGAATGAAAACTACCTCAAGTAGATGAAGAACAAGAAAATGAGATTCTCAAATTAAGGCAACAAGTGGAAGGAGGAAGAAAGGCTAAAGAAATCATGAAGAAGCAATATCTAGAAAAGACAGAGGAATATCAGGTTGAGGTAAATATCTTAAAAGGCAAATTAGAAGAAAAGGATAAACTGATACGATTTCAAGATAACACTAAGATTTTGGATAATATTCTTAGTAGTCAAAGTCTCCTGCCATCAAAACTAGTCTTGGTTTTAATGAAACTATTGAAGGTGAATCTAGCTCACAATATGAGGCAAGAAATTCTAATGCAAATTTTGAAATGATCAACAAGGATATAAGAGGTCAACGACCAAGGAAAGAAATTATTAAAATAAATTCATTTACTCCTAACTATGGAAGTGATAATCGGTTATTTCCTCTGATGAATAATGTTGAATGTTTTGTATGTCATAATTTTGGACATGTTGTAGCCAGATGCAGAAGTATAATGGTTCAAGCTAATAACCATCGCACAGAAAGATCATTAGCTTCCAGGTACTTTAAGGGATATTGTTTTTCTTGCAATATGTTTGGTCATAAAGCCATTGACTATTATATAGGGAAATGTTATTCTTGTAACAAGTTTGGGAACATAGCAAAAGAATGCAGGAGAAAATTTTGGCCAACATACCAAAAGGAGAAAACATCATCACACTCCAAGGTATGGAAGAAGAAGGAAGTACAGCCAGAAAGATGTGGCATAGCACATTATATAGACATAACAGACTCAGGGGGAGATGAAAGTGTGAAAGTTCAGTGTTCTAAATCTCATACACAGTTATCATGAAGACAAGTCATGTATATACACAAGTTTGAAGTTGTACAGTTGCGTATAATGTTGGTTTGAGGAAAAAGCAGTGGGACAGACTCAAAAAAGGGGTCTCATATGGTTCAGCCAATTATCAGATATCTGTTATGTTCTGATTGATGATGATTACAGTCTGCTGATAATATGTAGAAGTGCTCTTCTCCCTTATAAGTTGTTGATGACTTGATGTATATATGATAAATGATGATGCCTTGATGATTCATACTGATATTTGCAATGATCAGATCTGACAGTGAACGACTAGCACAAGTTCAGGGGGAGCATATGCTTCTAATAATGCATTATTGGCATTATGTTAGAAGAGCTTGGTGCACGATGATACATATATTGCTTTATCCACATAGTTGTTTGATTTAGGTGACTCTCTTGATGATGGACATATACATGCTATTGATCTTGATACTGCTGACATATACTTATGGTGCAGATCATATATGGTGTATGATAGTTACTAATGACTATCATGGTCTTGTTTAGTATATCATTTGATGTAAAGGTCATGTAAATACCTATGATGTAACCCCACTATGCATGGGAAGGATGATGTAATAATTCCTATATGTCAGTCATGTATAATCTATTGGCATACCCCCACTTGGTGTAGAATTTCCCACTGTAGTTCACCTGATAATGCAATATACTAAAGCAAAATACTTGATCTAATTCTACAAACAAACTTGTGGAAGCTTAATCGATTTTGAGCAAGATCAAATAGAACACATATAACAGAGAATGAGAACTCAATCACACATGAACACAGAAGAACACTCTAGGGAAAGCCTCAGCCAAAAACCCTGATCTCTGTATTAGCATACAAGTGGAAATATGTTCAGATTACACAAAGCTTTAGCTCACAAGCTATCCATCTCTCAGTATAATCCTTCAATGCTTCTCATATATTGAATAGACACAACATATGTCTTCCTTAAATCCTCCAAGTCTCCTATTTCCTTGCGCAGTTTCTCCTAGGTCCTCTGGCTGCCACCTGTGTGAATTCACCTCTCACACAACTCACCAAACTTAGAAGTAACTGTGCAATCTCCAAGGAATGAATTCCTTCTGCATGTAAGAGATATCCTCAATGGAATATTCCTGCAACTGATAATACATTGTCCCATCATCTGATCTCAACTGAGTCTCTGATTGAACTAACATGCATGAGTTATTTTTGAGAGAACATTCAGTTATCTGAAGTGCAGTATTTACATGCATGCATGCATTAACTAACTGAACTCACAATAAGTTCCACAAACTGTTGGAACTAATCTAACTAGACTTACCTTAGTTAACTGAGCTAACTAATTACAACTCAAAGTACAATTCATCCTAGTCTCCTTAATCGAGGGATAACTTCCTCAATCAAAGGGGAAAATTTTGCATGTCTTCACATAGACTTCATGTTTGATTTTCTCCAACTAATTAACTCAAGATGAATTAATTAATTATTTTTCAAACAACTGCTAAAATCAAATTCGATTTTTAATTCTCAATTTTAGTTCACAGACTAACTAAAATTGGAATTTATCCTGAAATGCTATTTATAGCAGTGCTATTTTTAGCACTTCTATTTTTTTAGCATTTCTTGTTGCTATTTTCAACACTCCCTCTTAACTAGAAAGGGATTATCTATCACCCCAATCCTGTCTCTGTGGAGGTCAAACTTGCATTTTGAAAATGCCTTAGTCAAAATATTTGCATTTTGTTCTTCCGCTGAAACATACAGCAACAACATGATCCTCTTCACCACACAATCTCGAAGATGATGATACTAGACATCGATGTGCTTGGACTTGTCATGAAATACTGGATTCTCAGAGAGTTTGATACAACTCTGATTATCGCAATATATCACAATTGGATCCATCCTCTGACCAAACAATCCAACTAAAATCTTCCGCATCCAAATGGCCTCACATGTTGCCTGACTGGCAGCCATGTATTTAGCCTCTGCTAAGCTAAGTGCAACTGACCTTTGTTTCCTACTGTACCAAGAAACTTTAGCTGAACCAAGTTTGAAGATTCCTCTTGAAGTGCTCTTCCATCTGATGAACTCCTTGTCCAATCTGCATTTGTGAAGCCCTAAAGTTTCACTCCCTCTGTTTGTCTGTACTACAATCCATATTGAGATGTGCCCATGAGGTATCTCAACACATGTTTCACTACCTTCCCAAACATCTTGGTAGGCTGAACCATAGCTTGACTCAGCTAGTTCACCACAAAGCACATATCTGGTCGTTTGTTCACTAGATACTTCAATGAACCCACAAATTGTCGATAAACTGTAGTAGCTACTACTTCACCTAAAGTAGCATCCTCCTTCCTCCAGTTACCAACTAGAGGAGTCTACATGGGCTTGCACTTCTCCATGTGGAATCGCTTGAGTATCTCATTGGCATACTTGCCTTAAGACACAAACACTTCCCCATCCTTCTGTGACACTTCCATGCCTAGAAAGTAGTGCATAAGACTCATGTCTTTCATCTCGAACTCTCTTGGAAGGTCCTCCTTACAAGACTTGATCAAATAATCATCACCTGTCTATATCAGATCATCAACATAAAGAACAATGATCAATGGCTTACCTTCTACCATGATGTGGTAAAGGTTTGCATCCGCTTCACTCTTTGTGAAGCCCAACTAGTGAAATAGTTGTCGATCCTGGTGTACCAAGCATGAGGTGCTTGCTTCAGCCCATACAAAACCCTCTTGAGTCGACACACATGCGACTCACGATCAAATGTCTCAAAACCTTCCGACTGCTCAATGTACACCTCTTCCTCAATCTTCCCATTAAGGAACACAATATTCACATCTATCTGATGGATCTTCCAACCCATCTGAGTTGATAGTGCCAACATCAATATGATAGATGAGTACCTTGCTACAAGAGGAAAATTATCATCATAGTCGATCCCCTCGACCTGTGAGAAACCACAGGCAACAAACCTTGCCTTATGTTTCTCAACACTACCATTAGCTGTGTTATGTTCCTATTCCAATATGTGGCATATATCATGATTGACTTGGTTTAGTTCTGAAATATGTACATACCTTTGCTTGTTGCAAATGTTTTCCATATTTGTAAAAATAAAAAATTAAAAAATGTAAAGAGGGTATACCCTAAAATAAAAATCAAAGGGTAAAATGAATAAAGAAAAGGTAAAAAAATGAAAGAAAATGAACCCCAAGAAAAAGGAAAAAGACAATGAAAGTGTGCAAGTCCAAATGCCACTGCTACTTTACCTTTTGCATAATAAAGATTGTGTACAACTTGTTACTTATGCCACAATCTATGGTAACCAAATAGTTTAATCTTGGTTATTCCATGTTTTCAATTTCATGCTTAGAGATAGAGAATAAAATCTGACCAAATTGTCTAATCTTGGTACATAAGTAGATAGGTAGAGTGAATAAAAGGATGCTCAACAATTTAATTTGAGCCCTTGGGTGTAATAAGGTTAGAATTAGATAGCTTTTCCATTGTAAAAGAAAAAGAAATGTTTGATAAGGGTTTTCCAGTTTAAGTGCACCCTAATAAAAGAAGTAAACATGGTAGGATGTGTAGGTGGGTAAGTAGATGATTGTTGCAGAATTATGTATGATGAATGGTTAAGTTAAAAGCTCAAATCTTTTGCTTTCATCACTTTGACAAAGTATGGATAACAATGAAGACATTTACATAAGAGACAAAAGTCAAACTAATTAACCTCCTCACTCATTTTTCCCTAAACTTTACTAATTTCCCATAAATACTAAAGGAACCAATGACCTGAAAGTTAAAGGGGCTCAGAGCATTTCTATGACTTCTGGAGGGACCGGACCCTCGGCCCAATAACTTGTAAGGCCTAAGTGCTAAAACCCCTCCATGATTCATTCACATTCATTCCTTTCAAAATACTTTTCCTAAGTAAAATCACTATATTACTTAGGAAAAATAAAGGTTCCTTATAAAACCCCCCAAACATATTTTAGCCTAAGTTATAATGTTAGATAATGAAATGAATTTTTGGAGACATTTACTTAG
Source organism: Pinus taeda (assembly GCA_000404065.3). Classification (NCBI taxonomy): domain Eukaryota; kingdom Viridiplantae; phylum Streptophyta; class Pinopsida; order Pinales; family Pinaceae; genus Pinus; species Pinus taeda. The sequence goes on along the minus strand of APFE030174815.1, from coordinate 299,695 downwards.
CACTTTTTTCCTTTTCATATTCATATTAATTTTTATTTTTTATTATTATTTAACTCCCAAAAACAACAACCGTTTCCCGTATTAATTAGTTAAAATCCCAAAATAAGTAAATATTCCCGCCCCATGGTTTACAAAATAAACCATAATAAAAGTTAACTTAGTTGGGTTAATTGAATCAAATCATGATTAATTAAGAGTCAAAACCCCGATGAGCTAATAAAAAGGGATTAATTAATCACTTGGATTAATTAATAACCTCTCCACCAATCATATCACCCCTGATGTAATTAAAGTCTTTTAAATTATCATCGGGCCCCTCCATTAATTCCCCGTCACTTCCCATTGCCGACTACCATCAGATCAAAATCCCCACATCCAATAGCTCTCGCCCATATCGCATAGACCTTTGGGCCAAACGTTAACTGCATGATACGAGTGGTTTTGATTTTTCGCTGATGCTACATGTCACTTAATCTATGGCATCACGCGATCCTCCATAAAAACCACCAACCTTCCAACGATAGTGCGATGAAAACTATTACCCCTCCTGTTTACCGCCTCCACCAAATGACAAAGCATCCCATCGATCATTTGGCACCAACTGTCATTTTCATTCATCGACCAAAAATCATTGACTTTGTGCATAAAAACAAAATTTTTCATTGTTTTCCCTTTTCCTCGAGAAAGCAACTTCCGCCTTCCATGCACACATAGAGTACGTCCAGTCCAACAACTAACTCCCAATCGTCAACCGCCATCAGTTGCTGAACTCCATACCACTGCGGACTGCTGTGCGCACCCTAAAAGCTTTCACTGTAGCCATTTGTCCAAACAGTTGACCAAAAAAAGGTATTTACCACATTTCCCCCTCAGAAAACCTTGTTTTTTACTAAACTTCCTCTAAATTGATATAAATCCAAATTATTAGTACAATTAAGCTATCTTCTTAGCCACCAGCTTCCCCAAGCACTTGTCTTTCCTGAAATTCCTTGAAAAACCCCAACTTTATTTCTTGAAAACACAAGAACCAAGGATGGAAGCTCCTGTTTCCCTAAACATTGCTCCAATCACCACTCGCCACAAGGATTTGGATTACCCCCCCTTGGCCGATAAGTATTTTCAAATCAAAGACCTTACTTTTGATGATAGCCCCTTGAAATTCTACAGCAGGAATCGAGACAATTACCTGAACCATTATGATAAAATAGGTCTTTGGGAGTCCAACCTCCCCAAATATTAGTTCTCCATAGTCCATATCTTCTCAAACATTTGTCACCAATGCCATGCAAATTACAACCCCTATTTGAGAGCTGTAATGTCCCCTAACCAGGAAGTTATTTTCACCATTATAGCTGAGTCCATAAATGAAATGTTGCAATTACAGCCTGGCCAAAACCTCACTCCCCTTTCCATTGCAGAATTACTTGAGAAATCTACCAAGCTATCCAATTCTGAAATCAACAAAGTCTGTCAAACTTTCATGGAGGAAAAATACAGGCCCAAAGAACCCCCTCCTTATATGTCAAGCTTCTTTACAAATTTGGGCCTGGATATCATCACCATGATTGCTCGCATTTTGGGTTTTACTACTAGTGAGCATGTAGATGATTTGACCTTAGCCTTCATGACTGGTTTTACCCCTGTTCAACCTCCTGTAACTAAATTTGACTATGCCTCATTCATTGCAGACAAGATACATGACCAATTTATGAGATTAGAAAATGAGAGTCTTTAAATATTCCACATGTATCATTACTACCAGTCTGATAAATTCCCTTCTCTATCCAAAAACTTGATACCAGAGGGAATCCCATGTCTATTGTCTTCTGGACTTCAATTTTTCACTATTCAACTTCTTCTCCTTATTCTTATACATAATTAATTGATCAGTTTGTCCATCCTATAACTACCACGTTGATAGGAATTCCATCTCCTATAATCAATCATGATATCAAAAGAATCCTTCAATTATCCAAGCAATACAGGGTTGGTGACTGGTATTTATACCAAAACCATATTGAGATCAGAGTTTATGGGCATGAATTGCCTCCCTACAAATTTCCCAAATATGTCCCCATGAGATTGTTTGCCCTAGAGTACTACAGGAAAATGATAAACTATGATGAAATCCACTTCATGAAATCTAAGAAGAAAGCTGAGTTAAGGATAAAGGATCACTCAGGACCATTTGTTTGTAATAAAAAAAAGGCAGGGAAAACAACAGAAGAAATCCTTGAAAGAATGATACTGAAAAAGAGTTTCATCTGGCCTTATGATCCTCATAGATTCATCAGTGACAGAAGACAAAAGCATAAGTTGACCCCCTACATTCATCATAGAATTCTAGAGATAGAACAATATGCAAATCAAAATGAATGGGTGGAGGGAACACTTATAGAACCAGATATCACACAAGTTGAAGTAGAGAATGTTATGAAAGATTTAGAAAAAATACTTGATCTGGATTCTTTTGGATAGGTGCATGCAAAATCTTCACAGGGACCAACACAGGAGCCAAGTGCATAGCCATCAGAACAACCAGAGACTACAGAACTAAGGAGAGATTTAGGGTCACAGAGCATTTATGAGGAATTTAGCCAAATAGAAATAAACATGGGCAATCCTTCTGTTAGCCTCCTGCTGCATCAGGTTACTCATCTTTCATGATTGATATTTTTACATGCCAAATATGTCATACTTTGCATGCTGCAATTTTCCATATTTATTACAGAAGCCAAAGAAGGATGCCATGAGAATGTGCTAGTCTAAGTGCCACTGCTATATTCCAATTTTGATGAGTTACTCCATTTTTGAAGATTTCGGCTAAAGGGAGATCCAAACAGTTTAATCTTGGTCTCCCTAGGTTTCAATTTCCTGTTTTAGAATATAGATAATGAATATCTATCCAAACAGCTTAATCTTGGCAGATTCTTAGACAGGTAGAGAAGCAAGGGTGCTCAACAGCCTAATCTGAGCCTCTGGAAGAAATAAGTGTAGATGTAGATAGGAAGACAGAAAAAGAAAAAGTTGAAAAGTTGGGTTTGCTAGTTCAAGTGCACCCAAACCAAAAAGAAGAAAAAATGCTAGGTAAGTAGGCTGGGTAGGTAGTTTTGAGGTTGCATAATGCTTATTTGTGATTAATTTCATGTTTTCAAGTGTCATATCTGTTCAAGTCACAATTATCAGGCATTTTCCATTTGAAGGACTCAAGCGAGGCATGTCTAACTCCCCCTTCTTCCTCATTCCCCAAAACATTCACTAACTTCCCCAAAGAGGTCAAGATCTGCATGATGCCTCTTAGTTTCATCATTTTCCATATCATTCACCTTGGTAAAGATCTGCTTTACCCAAGGGATATTCATACTCCCTGTTATCACTCAGGTTGTCCCTAAGCTCTTGAAGGGATACGATCGAGGTAACTAGAAACCAATCTTTGGATTGCAGGTTCTATCCCACCTGCAATCAGAGAGGGCTCTCTCTTAATGATTTATCTTTGTTTGATGATGATTTTAGGCTAGCTATTGGGTTCAGTGGGTTTTGTTTAAGTTTGGATGGAGTTTGAATGGAAGGCGGTTGCATTCAAGCAAAGAGGCAAGGGATAGAGTGATAAGTTTCAAACCATTGGGCATGGAGTCACGGATTAAGGCTTGCTGTTGCGTTTTCTTGGACACAAGAGGATTATAGAGCAGGATAGATATACATGAAACAATACCAATTACTGAAAAGATGGAATGAAAGTCAGAGATAAAGGCAATTAAGAATCTTTCGTCAGCTAACAGAGAAGGGAGGTGAATGAATGGTTATCTAGGAGCAGTTAAGAATTCCTAAACTAACATTCATATGTGAAAGAAATAGTGTAAACATGATCATTTAAGTATGCATATTCATAACTATTCTTGATGAAAACATGTAGAAATCACAGAAATTGAGCACAGGGTGCTGCCAAGCAAATCCTAAACTATTCTTCCTTTCTGTAATTTTAGATGGTGGAATATAGATGATAAAACAAACATAAGAAGCTAAACATAGTTAAGGAACACTTATTGAACCATGTAGAAGCACAGGAATTCCACAATCACTCTTCAGCCAATTGAACATAGTGCACAATTCATTCTCCGAACTCTCAAGCAATATTTGATTATAGAAATTATCACATATACAGTGCGAGTCTCTGCTCGAGCAAAAAATCAAACCAACAAAGACCAACCAACCAACCCTTATTACATTTTTCAGGGTGGTATATATAGGTAAAATATCTAAAATTATTTATTACAACTGACTTAAACAGGTCTGTAGGAAAGCTTTCTAAAACCTAACTTATGCTGGAATTAAATGCAAGTAAGTCTCCTTTGGGCCGCGCTAGAGGCAGCTGGATCAAAAATGAGTTGATGTGGTGTCCTCTGTGACTTGGTGCAGTGGTTCTGTAATAACTGTGTATTGAGTTCTGGTCCACTGATCTGATGTGAGTTTTAATGTACAGTCATTTATGTTGGTGAGCTTTGAATGGTTCCTTAACTGCTTCTTGACTTTCAGGGTTTTCTTTTAATGCTTCATTCACCTCGAGCCCTGAGAAGATCTCCACTGATAGACTTCGCCGCAACACTGATACTCTCTACCGCTTCCTGATACTCTTTGACATGGTTTTTGGCTACATATTTTCTCTGATATTCTTTAATCTCTGAACCGGGTCTCTCTCTCTGTCTTTTGATACGTTCAAATTTGCAAAATTGGGCCTTTTCTGCCTTTTTCGGTGCAAAAATGGCTGAGGAATCAAAAGATTCCATAAAGATTCCCCAATATGGCCCATTTCCCGTAGCGATGCGTGATTAGCACTAAGCGCTAATTGCGCATCGAAAACTGCCTCAGAAATTCAATCCGGGGCTCCGAAGCTTGATTTTTGCACGTGCGCGTTTTTTGAGCTACTAACGTTAGTGGTAAAACGGATGATGTCAGCATGACATCAGTAGTGGGACCCCCCTGTACGGATGTGATGTTAGCATGATGATGTGGCAGTACGGTAGGGTGACATGACAAGGACACGGTGGCAGGGTGAAGGCAGGTGAGGGGTGAGGTGGAGGCGATGTGGCAGGGTGACGCGACGCCCATGTTACGCAAGGAGAGGGCGGTTTTTGGCTCGCATCGAACCGCCTTTGGTACGGAGGTGGTATTTGTCAGGGGTGGCCCGATGCAATGGGATGTCGCCAGCTATCCTGGTGTACGTCTGTAAAACCGTCAGACATCAGGTGCTAACAAACCATCACAAGAGGGTGCCTGATATGCATAAGGGCCATCAGATCTGGGAGGGATGATTCGACGGTGGGCAGGAGGAGAAGATGCGTGGGGTTTAGTGAAACAATGCGCACGATAAACTTTAATATTTGCGGTTGCGGGTGGGTTTTGGACTTAGGTTAAAGACTAATTTGTTTCAGCGCGTTGGTTATTTATCAAGCAAATATTAATAAATCCCAAAAATGCAATGCACGGGGTGCGGTATGGTTTGGTGAGGGTTTTTTGTGTTTTGGAAGGAGTCCAAACACCTTGGAGGGGAAACTTATGTAGAGATGAGGGTTCTTACTTAGATCCAGGTGAACTTAGTAATTCCCAAGGAGATATTTATGGTTATGTTTCAACTAGAGCGATGGGATATTTACATAGGGGAATTATTACCATAATTTTAGTAGGGGGAAGGGAAATAGATAGGGATTTACATAATAATGTCAGGAGTTAATATGAAAATGACAAGAAAGCGCTAAGTCTCAGAGATCTTAGGCTTTAAAGGGGAGATAGAACTTTGTAGAGAAAATATGGACCCTCCTTGAGTAAAGCAGATCTTTATCAAGGAAAATGATATGAAAAATGATGAAACTAAGAGATATCAAGCCGATCTTGACCTCTTTTGGGGGAAGTTAGTAAATGAGTTAGGGAAGAGGGAGAAGGGGAAGTTAGTCATGCCTCGCTTGAAGTCCTTCATATGGTTTCTTGCCTTGCCATACAGATTGAATAGATATAACATTTGAAAACACAAAACTGATCACAATCATTGATTCTGCAACCACAAAACTACCTACACAGCTTACTTACCTAGCATTTTTTCTTCTTTTAGTTTGGGTGCATTTAGACTTGCAGACCCAACTTTTCAACATTTTCTTTTTGGTCCTCCTATCTATAAACTACCCTTATTTCTTTCAAGGACCCAGATTAAGCAGTTGGGCTCCTTTGGTTCTCTACCTATCTAAGAATCTGCCAAGATTAAGCTGTTTAGACAGATTATTGATTCTCTATATTCTAAAACAGGATTTTGAAACCTGAGACCAAGATTAAGCTGTTTGGACCTCCCTTTAGCTGAGAATTCTGCAAAAATGGAATAACTCTTCAAAATTGGAATGCAGCAAATGAACTTTGACTAGCACACTTTCATGGCCTCTTTCTTTGGTGTCTGTTTAGAAAATATGGAGCATTGCAGCATGCAAAGTATGACATATTTGGCCTGTAAAAATGTCAATCATGAAATATGAGTAACTTGCTGCAGCAGGAAGTTAATAGTGGCTCCACTTGGGGATGGCTTCTCCTTGTGAAAAGCCAAGAACAATACGTCAGACTGCCTTGATCTTCTGTTGTTGTTGTGCACTGAAACTTCTCAGTGCTAACTGTTAGATTGATTTTAAATTTTGGGCTGGAAACAACGCTTCCCTCAACTGATTTGCTAATGAGCTGTGAAGCACTGCCTGCTTTCTTCTACGTGCTTTAGCATCCGGACTGTTACAAAAATAAAATAAAGTGCTGATATATACAAACATTTATGTACAGAAAATAACACCGTCTGTTTTTTCTCAATCAAAAGGGATCATGGTAATGTTTTAACATTCGGCCATTAACAGGGCCTTCTTCAACTGTGCAGCCATCTAGAGATTTAAGGAAATATGTGTTATTGCCTTGCACAACACTGATAATGTATGGACCCTTCCAAAGGAAATCAAATTTTGCATGTTCGCCCTTGTCCTCTCTTCGTGAGTCCCACCTTAGAACTTTGCTGCCAACCCAGAAATCCTCTGCTTTATCTTTCTTATCAAACATCTTTTTGAGCTTCTCTTGCAACATTTGAGCTCTGTCATACACTTGCTCTCTAGTTTGCTGAAGGTGAATGGTTTGATTAACTCTTCTCTGCATGTCATTTGGTTCAGCCTGCATCTCCTGTAACAGTTTGATAGTAGGAATGCCTAAAGATAAAGGAAATCCGGCTTCCATGCCATATACTAGCTCATAAGGGCTCATCCCAATGGATTTCTTGGTTGACAGTCTATCTGCCCACAGAGCATTTGTGAGTTTCCTATGCCAGTTATTTTTGTTTTCCTCTAGTAGCTTCTTTATGATGTTGATGAGGCTTTTGTTGGATGATTCGGCCAAGCCATTACCTTGAGGGTACTAAGCTGTAGAGTGGCCCAGGGTAATGTGGAATTTATGGCAGAAGTTGATCATCTTTTTGGATTTGAAGGCAACAGTATTGTCAATGATGATTTTCTCAGGGCAGCCAAATCTGGAAAGGATATTGCCTTCAAAGAATTGGATTATGGTGGAGTCATTGGCTTGTTTGCATGGGATGGCTTCAATCCACTTAGTGAAATAATCAGTGGCTGTTAAAATCCACTTGTGCTGGCCTGAGGAAGAGGGATGAATTTCTCCAATGAAGTCGAGACCCCATTGTTGAAAAGTCTTCTCGGTTGAAATGGGCTTAAGGGGCAAAGGCAGTAATTTTCTTTTCCCTTCAAAGGTTTGGCATTTGTGACATGAAACAACAAATTTCTTGACATCTGCAAATAGAGAGGGCCAATAATAACCAGCCCTTAAAATTTTGTCAGCAGTGGACTTCCAATATAAGTGTCCTCCACAGTCCCCTGCATGGAATTCTTTCATGATGTTGTTAGTTTCATTCATAGTCAAACAATTAAGCAATATACCTTCATGATTTTTCCAAAACAAGGCACCATCTATGACACAAAACTTTGATGACTTCAAAATCTTTTCTTAGTCCTGGAAAATCCTGGGGGAGCACACAGGTTTAACAATACGAAGCAAATATTAGCATACCATGGGGATTGCAAAAAGTTTTCACTGATCTATGGAGTCGCCAGCTCCAGTTCATTGTCTAATTGATTAATGTCTAAGGTTTGGAAATTTGTTTCGAACATTAGTTTGGCTAAACCTTGCCCTTTTATCAGCTTGGTAGGTTTTATCTCAATGTCATATTCAAGAATGTTGGCAATCCACTTGCCTCTTTTTCCTTCTAGTCCCTCTTGAGTTAATATGTCTTTTACCATGGAGTTTGGGACATATGCAATCACATGGGAGTATAAGATGTAAATTTTGAAGTCTTTGATGGCCTTAACGAGGGCATAAGCCTGCTTTTCCATGATCTGATATTTCAAGGGTGCATCTCTTAAAGCTTAGCTGAAGAAAGCAATTGGCTTTTCATTACCTTGGCCATCCTTTTGCAAAAGGACAACGACTATGGTGTGCTTAGATGCAAAAGAAAAAATGATAAAATCTTTGTCGAATTGCGGACTAGTGAGGACAGGCGTTTGAGTCAAGGCAGTTTTGATACTTTCAAAAGCTTGCTTGGTTTCCAGAGACCATTTTACCTTGGCATCCTTTTTTAACATATTACTCAATAGTCTTATTAGCTCGGCTAGGTTTGGGATAAATATTCTTAGGAAATTGATCTTTCCAAGGAATGCTTGCAACTCTTTTATGTTTCTTGGATATGGGATTTGGAGGATAGCTTGAATTCTTTCAGGATCAATTCGAATCCCATCTTTTGATATGATATGGCCTAGAAGCTTTCCTTCCTCAAGGGAAAACAGGGACTTCTTAGGATTCAAGGAAATGCCATATTTCCTGCATGTCATGAAAATTTGCCTTAGATGCTTAAGGTGCTCTTGGTCATATTTGGAGAAAGGGGTTAGGTCATCAAGGTAAACAACAAGGAAATCATGTATCTCCTTGTCAAATGCAATATCCATTTCCCTTTGAAAAGTAGAACCAACGTTCTTCAGCCCGAAAGGCATTTTAACATACTTAAATGTTCCCCACAGTGTGGTAAAGGCTGTCTTGTCTTGGTCATCCGGGTGAACAAGTATCTGATTAAATCCTGAAAATCCATCTAGTAAAG